>JANKKB010003533.1:0-13868 GCA_026225775.1 Bursera palmeri
AGTTACGTGTCTTTAAGAAGTGAAACATCACTTTACTACTACAGAACTCAAAGAAAGTACAAGTACCAAAACCAATGATTAAACAAAACCATTTATACACCCTCAGCAATCTTTATCAAAATGTGCAAAATGCCACTAAGGCAATGCACAAATCAACCAAAACCCATCAATAACACAGCCCCCAGAAACCGCAACAACTACCATATAATGTCTCACATCAAATAACCACAACATTTGATCAAAAACCCATCAATAACACAAACTACAAGAATCATCAATCAATAGTCAATACAACCATGACAAAAATCAGTCAAAATCCCTCAAAACTACACATACACAAAACCCTAGTAACTAAACAGAGAACAAAAACAAAACAGCACAATATCCACAACCAAACTATCAAAACAAACCACTCTCAATGTGAACCTAGCAGAGAAGGTCCCAGAAGCAACACAAAAAAGGGCATCGCATCCAAATACAACAACAGTAACTCAGAAACGTAATAGAGAAGTAAAAGTAGAGATAAGGAGAGAAAGGGCAAATGGGTACCTGCAGAAGAGTGGTGGCATAGGTTATGTAGTTCCTGATAGCACCCTGAGTGGTGATTCGGATCTCGTTCTCGTTTATGGGAGATTCTGGCTTAGGTTTTTCAACCTTCTGATATCTGTCCATTTTCTCTGAAGCTAAAACCCTAGCAGTTGCAGAGAAATTTGTAAGATATAAAGAAAGAGTAAAGGCTAAAACCTCAGCGTTCCTGGCCTTTACTTATATTTTAAGCTTGGTTTCTTATTGGGTTGCGCTGTTTTCGGCTACCGAGTTATTGTCTTTCCTCACGCGCGATAACGCGAGTGGTAGGCACCGGGAGTAGGGATTCGACATGGTATGTGTTTCCAGGCTTTCCAGCTGCTTGATTTGCTTCTGTTTTCATTTTGGGCCGGAAGATTGTTTGTTCTTCTAACATGCATTTTTATTTTTATTTTTTAAAATAATTTCCTTTTAATAGATTTTTTTTTTAATTTTTTTGAATGTATTATTTTTTATGATCTTAAGAGGTTGTTGGTGGGTAATATGGTGTTGTTGTGTTGATAATGATAATTAATAGAGTTTTTACTAATTTTGTAGCAGGGAGCAAGCAGACCACCTGTGACCTGTTTAGTCAACAATGTTTTCATAGCTCAACAATGTTTATGGCGGGTGAGTAGTTAATGATTCACTAATTGTTTGTTAGTTGCCATGCATATTTCAGGTTAAGTTTATACTTTACAGGGGAAGGCCCATGCACAACATATTGACTACCTTTTTGGCGAAAGGAATTTAACAAGTTGAGGATGAAAACTATGAATCATATTAAACTTCAATGGCATAAGTACCACATTTAAAATCGTGTGCAAAAAAAGATTTTGTACACTAAAAAGGCAGGCCTATAAAGGCAAAATAATTAGAAGAAAACATAAAAAAATAATCAAGTTTAGGGTTGTTTTGAAAAAAATAAATCAGATGTTATGTCAAATAATTTACCCAATAGCTTAATAATTTAAGACATTTTTTTATCGTGGTGTCGGGTTATCAAATAATATGAAGTACTTTGTCAAGTAATGTGTCAAAGTATGAGTATTAAGTCCACAAAACTAAGGATAAATTTGATATTTAAACTAAAGAGTATTAATTTTTGAAAGAGTTGTTATTCTTGAAAAGATCCTCTAAAAGTAGTTATTTTTAACATTTTCGTTTATGTAAAGAAGACAGCTTCTTCTTGGTGCAGGTTGTGAACAAATCAGAATGATAAAGCTAAACCAGCTCACAGTTTGTGGTGATGATTGGTGTGATATAAATCTTCTCGATAATTGTTACTAATCATGGGATCAGCATGAGCAAGATTCATTCTGATAAGCCTGCTCAGCATGAAAGATGGTCAAGTTTTTTTAGACTCACCCATTCAAAAACACAACATGATCCATTCATGATTCCACTCCATCTTTCTCTTTCTTTTCTTTACTTTCATTTTGGCATTCTTATCATGATTAGCCCCAAGAAATGAACAGTGCCCAATCCTGGAAGCTGAAATGAATGGTTCATCTGTTACTGAAAAACCAAACTGTAGAAATAATAGTTACAGCATATACTGGTTTCTCCTTCAAGCTACACCCACAAAGAAAACTAAACAAAGTAGAATCAACTATTAAATGATAATTTGCACAAGATTACAGTAGTTCATAAACATCCACAGGCATCTTGCAAATTGTTTTTGAAGGTAAGCATTACAGTAGTTTATAAACATCCACATCCACATCCACACGCACCTTGCAAATTGCTTTTCTAGGTAAGCTCTTTAAATACTTGTAACGCAGGATCAACTTAATCAAGAAATTTATGAAACACGGTGCCATTAACCAAGGTAATGATAACTTCTCGGACTAATGAGTGTTCACAAATGGTAGGATCACAATTCATTGCATTAGAAAATTCTAATGGTTAATTTTTTGTGATCAGAATAATGGCTATGCAGTTCAGATGCCAACATAATTGAGGGTGAATACAAGATGGTTGTCTCAAGGGAATAAATATTAAAGAAGGCAACACAATCACGAATCCGAGATCAAACAGTCATCCTCCTAGCACTTGGGATGGTAGCTTATGAACAAATGGCATATGTTAGGGGATGAAAGGCCTCACTCTAGCAGTGTCCACATACACATTTCTGAAATATACACCATAGTTCCCCAACGGAGTATTGAATCTTGCTAAACTGTCATCAACACTGCTATGCAACATGTTGAGTTGAGCTAGATGTTAGTAACTTCTTAATCATCATTATAGCAGCCCAATTCAACATAATAGTAACCATCACAGAACTTGATTTGAAAAAATGAGTTCTTATGCAGTTGAATATTGCAAACTGAAACGTAATAAGTATAAGATAGTAGTAATACATAAGAAATATCATGTTATCTGCTGTGAAATACCTGATTGCAGAAAGCAGAATACACCCAAATTGTTTACTTAAGTATTTAACAGAGCAAAAAGGAACCAGATAAAGACTGAGCACCAGAAGCCTTGAGATATTTTCACATTAAAGCATACAAACATAGCAGAAGCACTCAATGATAATCCTTATGCAAGAATTAAGCATGTCAAAATGTAGCATTAAAAGAGGTTCCAAGGAGTCTCACTATAATGTTTAATCCTGAGCCCTCAAGACAGTCTTCTAACCACCTCTACCAATTGTTATAATCAGCTTGTCTTCATTGAGACTTAAGTTCACCATAAATAAGCTTGTTAGTGTGCAGTTACAAGGAGGAACTTGCCTTAGAAGAAACATTGACTTTCGACATTAGACCAGAAGGAGCTGCATCTGCATGCCAGCCCATTATCTCTTTAGAAGTATAACTCACAATTGGGTTGGATTTTGCCAGTAGCATTATATTGTAAAATAGTTATTACACCAATACATCAGAAGTTTGAGTGAACTTAAAATAGTATTACTATATTAAGAATTAGTTTCCTTGGACAAAGACTTGGATTAATTCCTGTACATTCGTATTTGGATCCTCATAGGTCGCAATGCTGAAAAGTTTTTAACACTGAGTAAAACTTTTTGTCTCTGATTTGACAAACAAGCATTAAAACTCTGATACATCATCCCAAAAACTAACATATCAACTTAAGAATGGCTTCTGAGCCATCAAGACAAGTCTTTTGACCACCATACCAAATGGGATAATCAAATCATCTCTTCAGTAGGACTAAAGGTATCTACAACTAGCCAGCAGGTAATTTACCAAAAAGAACACCAATGAAACTTGTATTGAGAAGGTCTTCACAAAATAACTTGTTTACAAAATCTTAGTAATAATAAATTGGAGTAGAAGTGTTATATGTGTCAACAGATATTTGGAAGCATTAAATGCATTTGGAGATCTCATTGAAAGATAACAGTACCGATGGTAACTCTAAATGTGCAGACTGGAGCCTTGATAGTTTAAATTAAACTAATAAAAATCAACAGGAACTGTCATGTTTTTGTGTTCAATAGGGATTTTAAGAGTTAGCTAAACATACAGACTGTCAAAAACTTAACCGGATATCTTCCTTTTGTTGAAGACATTTCATTGCAGAGACTATTTATATGATGAATTTATTCATAACCTTAGAACACACAGAATAAGTATTCGAAAATATTTGGAAAGAAATCTTCAAAGGTGTAGTTGTTCCAACCAATTCAATACAAGCGATCACATAACGATCTTACATTCAATACAGCAATACTAATTAAGATGCCAACAACATATATCATGGACAACAAAAAAAAGAAAGTTAAGGTCTACTCACTCCAAACAGATGGAACAAATCAATCAAGCGGAGATAGCTTGGACAGGTCCAATATCTCCCTCCTCATGCTGAAGAATATTGTGGAGCGAAACCATTGAACAAAAGCTAATAACTTTATGAAACTTGTTAACTGATGGCAATTGAGGCAGCCGTCTCCAGCTACACTTACCACTCTCACTACTTATCTCACAAACAGAAGCAGGATACTTTTTATGATAATGTTCATTGAATACATATACAAGATTACCAAGCCCCACACATTTCAAGCTTGCAAATCTATCATCCTCCTCAATATCAACCAAACTGAAAAGAAGACTATGTGGCATGATTGCTATCTCACTGAACTCCATGTTAGTGTGATCAATCTTCCACATATTAAACGAGGGCCCATTTGTCGTATTACACATTCCAGCCAAAACAAGCATGTCTTGACAAGCAATCAAGAAAGAAAAATTAACCCCAGGAGGCCTCAGAGTCTGTACTTCACTCCAAACGTGTTTTTTCAAGTCAAAAGATGAAACGAAACATGAATAGATACCAAATACGTAGAATCTCCCTTTGAATAATGCCGAAGACAAGTTTTGGCTTGAATTTCCTAACCTGAAATCCGCCGGCAAAGGCGGACAAACCTCCCAGGAATCAGATCTCGGATCGTAAATCTCCACAGCCAATCTGTCTTCAATGTCAACCAATGCACCAATGAACCTCACCCCACCAACAACAATAAACTTTGGCACATTAGAGCCAAACCCAGAAGCAGAATTGGAAGAAAGATGATCATGATCATGATCATCATCGAAAAAAACACCCACAAGAGGGCTAAGTCTGGAGAAGTTAAGCGGGGAAGTGACATGACAGAAGCGCTTCAAAATCTTAGAATAACTGAACCTGGGAGTGGTGCTGAAGAAGAAGCCATCGGCGCCAATGAAGCAAGAGCCTGGAGGCTCCTGCGTGGCAGGGAGGTGAAACCAAGAGTTGGAGATGGGATCAAAGGCAAAGGACTGGTTGTTCTTGGAATTTGTGTTGTGAAGACCGAAGAGGAAGAACCAAGGGCGATGGCTGTGGGAAGACTGAGCGAGAGAGGAGAAAGAAGGAGTGGAGATGATGGAGTGCCACGCTTTGCATACAGCAGAGGCGCGGATGAGAGTGGGGATGGGAAGGAGGGAGAGGATTTGTTCGGTAACGTCTCTGCTGAGGGTGGTGAAGTTGGGGTGAGGATTGTGATCAGACATCGTCGTGAAGATTGAGAGTTTCAGAGAGTCAGAAAGAGGGAGAGAAAGGTTGGATGGGTTAGTTAGAAATGGAGCGGTTGTTGAGCTGAGCTTGTAATTACGTTATTGTTTATGGGGAGAATTACCCTCACCTCCCTCGCCTTTTCTCTGATCCTGGAAATTTTTATTGACTTTCATTATCGTTATTTTAATTTAATACAAAATTAATAATTTCACAGTAATTGATTGATTGTGATTCAATGTAATTCCAACCAATTTTATTTATTTATTTTTCTTTTAAATTAAATGATTATATAATAATATTAGGGAGGTAAGAAAAAATTTTAAAACTACAAAAAAATCATAAAATTTCTAAAAAATCAGGGAGGTGTCAAAATTTATTCTTTTCTATATGTTCCTGTGGCGCTTTCGTTAGAGTTAGACTTAGAGTTAAAAGAGTTAAGACAAAGCTCGAACCTTCCTTTTTTTAATGTCTTTACTTTGACCACGTCTCTCTTTTACCAACTCTCGAGGGTTCGATTTCAGGCATCTTTTACGGTGTAAAGTTTTCGTTGGATGGATTTGTAAGCGTAAAACACAATCAATTCTTGTCAATTTAGGTTGATAAATTATCGAGTTATATTAAATATTTGTCAAACAAGATATTAAATCAATAAGAATGATACATGTATTGTTGTAAAGAAGATTACATATATCTAAAGAACTGCTTTGATTCTTAATATTAAACTTGGCTAAGATATTTAAATTTGATAAAATGTTATTATTTCTAAGAGTCCTTACAACTTAACTTTATTTTATATTTTCTTAATAGTTTATATCAATTTTTTTTTTTATATTAAAGAGGAAATGTGAAAAATAAAATCAATGGATAAAATAATGTGGTACCCATTTTAAATAAGTGGGCAACGAGAGAGTGCGATTCCTTCATCAGATTCCTCCACAACGACTACAAGCAGACAAGCACTAGTCACCCATGTTCCCCTCTAAGTCGGCAATGAGACGGAGCGATTCCTTCATCAGACTTCTCAACTTCGACTACGAGTAGACAAAGCGTTGTTGACATTCCTGGTGAAGCGTTCTTCAAATGTGTCATAGAGTCTTGGTTTTGGGCTGGATAAATGAATTCAAGAGTTAAAAAAACTTGATAGATGTCTACCCATCGGAGTCACTGCAGAGCAGGAACATGAAAAAACATGTGTTTCTATCAGTTTCTCTCGGTAAGTGAATTAAGTGACATCTAATAACCGATGTAGCCTTCTCTCATTAACTAAGATTCAAGACATGCCAAACGATTTTAGAGAGACGATAATTATTAATAAATCAAGAAGATTACAAAATGTGTTAATTGACAAAAGATTAAGATATGGGATATATATGAATTGGTTTATAAATGAAGATCATTTCTTTATTAATATATTTTCTATAACTATCGATCACATCCTCGTAAAACAGATGGGGCAGAGATAAAGATGAGAAGGGGTTTTTATCCGTAAATATTAGGCATTTCAAGAGGGACCAACAATAGTTATGGTGTGTTGATGGACACCATTTTATAATAAAAAGAGAAAGGATATTTAAGGGAGTGGTTTGCCTCTACAAAATTTTGAAATTGTTGATGATTTTCCTCCTTTACGTCATTATTGGAATGCAACGGCTAGAAACTTTGAGTTGTATTTGTCGACTCATCATGATCGACAAATAATGCACCGATATTCACGGCTAGCTTAATAACTCTTTTAACTCATAATTGATTAGGAAATAATAATCCACAACCCCTCTACGTTGATAACGAGAAAGAGTGATTTCATCTTCAGTGTTGATCTCCTCAACCACCCTACCTTCTTCGGACTCCTCAAAAACGACTACAGCAGATAGGCTTTCTTCACATAACTTGTCAAGTGTTCTTCGAGTATGTCATGGGGTCTTGGTTTTATAAGATCAAAGTCTTCAAATGAGCATGGTTGGGTTTGCGTTCAAGCTAATGAGAATATATTTAGAGAGTGTTAAACTGAGGATCCAAGAAAGCATGGAAGGAAGACAACAAACTGCTAGGATATTATATGCTTGTGTCTTCGATGTTAAATGCATGTGTCTTGGGTAAATTTCAATGAACAATTTTTTTTTTTTTCTTTTTCCAAATGGGGTTTATGGGTCTTTGGATATAGTATGTCGATTACATATTCAATGTACATTAACAAAAATTATGGAATTTTTTCTTTTTCAATTTCTCTTGGAGTCGTCACCCACAACCTTGGTTCAAATAAAGACAATAAAAGGCCGTTTAATTGTTTGAGTGAGTTACTAGAATATGCCCAAAAACATATTGCAATTTTGTTAAAATCTTGAAGGTTAAGATGAAAAGTATAAGAAATTGTTCTCTAATTTAAGAGTTTAGGTTGGTTTCTCAAATATAGCTAAAAACATATTGAATATGCAAACCAATTTTAAGAAATTATTTCCCAAACAATTGAAAAGTGATGAAATTTTGGAAGAAAATTGAGAAGATTTGTTTTTGGTATTTGAAAAACATATAAAAGTTTGGATTTTAACGCTAATGGATGAGTTAGAGAGTGAGTTAGGGAAGAGGAGGATCTCAATGGTGTTTGTTTGGTGAGAAATGTGAGAAAATGAAGGTGGGTTAGAGAAGAAGATGAACCATAGAGTTAGTGAAAAAAAGAGGATTTTAATGGTGTTTGATGAGAAAAGATGAGAAAATGAAGGAAACAGGCGTTTAGTACGTGTTTGTGAATTCTTAAGAGTAGAAAGGATGTTTTATTTGTTTACTGCTAAGTTAAAACGGAGACTTAATTGCCGTTGGGGGTTCCGTAACATTTCTGAAATGTTTGTGGACTCATGGGCCGGAAACAGGGACGCTGAAAGCTTGTAAGTTCTGGGCCGGGCCGAGCCCATATTGATCCATCTACATTCGCCACCTACTCATTTTTCTCCTTCTCCCTATGCAGCTTTATTTTATAGATATTTATAATGTGTTAAATGTAGATGAACCAGTAAATATTACATTTAATGCCCACAAAAAATTTAAAAAACAAATAAATTACTGTCTATATGCCTCTTATCTTAAAAATAGATTAGTAAATTAAAATTTATATTTTAATAAAAGGAGAAAGAATATATATATTCAAGTTTTTTTTTTTTGAAATATATATCCGCTTAATTTAGATTTAGAATAGAAAAATATTATTATATTTTTAATTTTGGTTCAGGGCAAAACATTTTTAGCAATAATCACATAAGCAAAAGAATAAGGATAAAAAGATGTGATAAAATAAAGAGAGAAAAGATATAAGCATGACAATACGTGAAAAACTTGTTTCTTTATCACTTATAGACATGTGAGGTGAGAGCCTCAGTTTTTTTACCGTAAAATTGTAATATCAGAGATAAATAAATTCTAGAGGTGTCCTTGTATTTGGCAAATTAAAAAAAATAACCAAATGGGAGGGGATATAATGAAAAATAGCAGGTTTGAAATTTTAGTTAATTGCTCTATCTAACCTCATCCCCGAGCACTAAAATACCCTCACTTAAAAATCTTTTAAACCTCTCCAGAACTCTTTGCTTTATCTCTTCTCCTACAAACACGATATCACCACAACTCTTATAACTGAATATTTACTTAGATTTCATGTCTTTGTGTATACATCATTAAGGAATATAAATACCATATAACCATAATTTAATTTCTGCCATCCAAGTGATAGGATCCAACTTAATAACTGAAGTAAAGACTCCTGATATTACGGACTGCCTTTTGATGGAGAGGAGAATAACCAACAAACAATTCTAAATTCACTTTTCTTTTTTCCCCCTTCCCCACTAGCTTCAYGTCTCTTTAAATAAAATAACACTACTATCAAATGTCCTCCCTTTAAGCCTCCACAAYTCCTTATCTACCCACTACCAACAGTAAACTAAATAGTAGTTAAACAAATTAAAAATCTCCTCCACGTGCTTTACTTGCTGCAGAATCGGTGAACATGATCACTTTTTTGTATTGCATGACTAATTATTCCATATATTTCCGATTTACTTGGCACTTCCTCTGACTTCTATGGATCCTATCAGCAAGGAACATCCCTCTACAAGAACCATGAGGAAGAAGAAATCAAAATATTCCCCTTTCATTCTTTATAAAATTTCCAAATGCAAGGAGGATGAAATGAAACAAATGTGCATTAAAAGATTGGTTCATATTCATCAGAAACGCTTTTTAAAGCTTCCTTCTTCCATTGTCTAGTAGCTCATAGACAAACAAAAAGCAGAGATAGGGAGAGAGAGTATTTATTCAATCATATTGTGAACTGATTACAAAGCCTACCTTAATACAACTAAAGCAGACTTTACAAAAAATAACAACTCGAACAACCACTATCTTTGATGGATGTCAACCACAGTCTCAAACAGCCACAGTCTTTGGTGGACGTTAACCATGGTCTCACAAAGCCATAGTCTTTGGTGGACCGTGAGCCAGGGTCTCGCAAAACTATGATGAGCCACGATCTTGCAAAGCCATGGTCTTTTTGTGGACCATGAGCCATGGTCTTTACATCCAACCTTCATCTTTTCTGATAAAACCTACTTCCCGATCTGCCATTCGTTTTCTTTCCGTTCCTCCATTCACTTCTCGATTGAGTATAGACTTCCTATTCACTTCACAATGACCGTGTGCCGTTTACAGGAAGAGAAAAAGAAGAAGAGAGTTGTGCAAAAGCCGTTTGTAGGATAAGAGAGAAAGAAGAGAGTTATGGTGATGTAGTGTTTGCAAGAAAGGAGCAATAAGAGTTGTTTTGATATTGTGTTTGCAGGAGAAAAAAGAAAGTAGAGAGTTCTAGAGAGGTTTAAATAATTTTTAAGTGAGAGTATTTTGGTCCTCAGGGNGTCCTCAGGGATGAGGTTGCATAGAGTAATCAACTAAAATTTCAATCCTATCATTTTTTATTACATCCCCTCCCATTTAGTTATTTTTTATAATTTCCCATTATAGTTTAACGATCGTGGAGGCGTCGTCAAGTGTATTTACCCCAAAATTTAGGGGTTTGTCTGAAAATTCTCCACATAATATATGTCATACTCAAAGGTGGTCATAATCGAGGGGATAAGGTATTACTTGTTAGCGTAACAGACAACAGTTGATTGTAAACGAGAACATAGCTAAACCATAGAGAATAATACGAGTGAATTAAGGAGATTTAGGAATCTTTGCTAATTGGTTTTGAAGATAATGAAAAGATAGGATTTCAAATACCTTATTTTTGTTTGAATTGACCTTTATGGGAGTGTATTCAATTAAGACTTTTAAATACTCATGACTGAGGGATAATTAGATTATGTTAGAGAATCCAAGGATTATAAATATATATCAAATCCTTTCCACAGCTTGGCACATGTTGTCAAGTGACAGCATTAGATTTAGACCCTCAAACAGCTCATAAACATAGAATGGATCATGTGATAGGTGGTCAGTCAATTAATCGTTAATTCAGAATTATACATTATTAGGTGACTGTACACCAGACANTTCTCTTGTTCATCCAAATGAAAGTTGAGAGATAGATTTTTGTTAGATAATTAACCATTTAAGCATGCAGACCATCTTTTATAAAGTTTTTGCAGTTACATTTCCGACCCTTACATAATTAAATCCTCTCTAATATCTCCGTAAAGCTAGACACAGAATGCAACCCATCTACAATACTTGTTACACAATGCCAAAGCACCAATCAACCATGCAAGATATCATCTTTGCATTATTGAATTTGATTAATTTCCTTCTTCATAGCTCTAGCACCACAACTGTGAAGAGAAGAAACACAATAAATATAAGTTAATTGAAGAGATGAGAGATTAGATGGGGAGAGAGCAGAGAGATGCGAGATGGGATCTTACATTCAGAGTCTGTGGTGATCCAGTTTCCTTTTCTTGCTGCCCTGCACTGATTTATGTCGTGAATTGGAGTGGAATTCAATGAAATACCATTCTTTGATGATGAAGGCAGTGAAAGTCCCGAGTATGCAGATGATGTAGTGGAGCAGCTTTCCACATCCCATCTGAAGCTTATCTTAGGAGAATCAATGCTAAGCTGATCATCATCTGGCACTGCTTTCAATGCTGCTCGATTCCGAAAGTGCAGAACCTGTTGAAGTACCAACCATCCAAAGAAATTAATTGAGGAAAAATTTGCATTAACTATGAAAATTAAGTCCTATCTACTACATTTAATTCAGCCTAAAATGTCCACCAACTCATAGAGAACAAAAAGAATATCTGAACTTATGGAGAAGAATAATTAGAAACGATACAAAAAGGCTGCTTGTAATACCTCCAAATTAGATAATGATCTTCTATATACAAGACAAAGTTGATTAATTACATCACTATATATTTAACAATGAGTTCAATAATTGATTTTACCTTTCTGCCAAGAAACTTTCCTCCCTTTTCTGATTTTGCAGCGGCAGCCCATCTCAGTAGCTCCTTCATCCTTGACATGGTTTTGGTTCTTTCAAGCTTATTATTATCTTTCTTGTCTAGTGTCCCACGTTGCTGATTTGTGCTAGTCGAGGATGATAATGTTGCATCACTTATTGGTAAAACTTTATTGCCTGCAGCAATATGAGTAGCCGAATCTGCCTTGTGACTAGTGCCCACTCGAGCAATATCTTCCTTCTTCATCTTCATAGAATGGATATTCCAATGATGCCTTCTATCGTAGCTTCCAAGTTGTCTCAATTTGATAGTGCTATAAAAGCAAGCCTTTGCCACATCTTTTCTGCATAAAAATGCAAATGGCTTGCAGTACGTAAAACACAAATAAGGATCACTTGCTTTGACCCTTTTTGATCTTCTATTATGCTTGTACAATACTATATCTCTTGATTCCAAATCTTTCCCTGATATATACAAATGAAGAAATTAATGAAGTCAAGTACATTACAGAACAATTGATGGTTAAATTATCAAAATGTTTAGTCCTTTTAAAGTCTTACCATTACGAGACTTCTTATTGGTACAAGGAGAAGCTGTATTCTTGCTAGCTTGCTCATGTGACACCCTGAAGAGCCGCTGAAAAATCTGCTACAATTCATGATTAACATAAGCTATGATATGAAGACTATACATTTTACTTATTGTTTTTTTCTTTGGGGTATACAAAGCTCTCACCTGCATGTTATGCTTGAGATATTATGAGACTCCTAATTATATAGTAGAATTGTATGCGAGTAGGGATAAACTCTCTTGGTCAAATGGACAGCACTGTGAGATCTATCTGTGCTGTCTGTATGCTAAAAGATTCCTGTCTACCCAATGAGGACTTTTGGGAGAAGAAGACAAAGAAAATGGAGGTGAATCTAAGGAAGATGATGAGACAACCAGGCAGTGAGTAGAGGAAGGTTGGCTTGTGATTCTTTGTAACATGGGAAATTATTATATAAGATAATCATGTGGTAGGTGTTATGCAAAGATTTTTATTAATTAAGAGCTAAAATGTAACTAGACCTTGTGGCATTTCTCTCAACCATACACTTGTTCATCTATGCTTCTTTGATCTTGGTGGTCCCTTTTTGATGTGCCATTTTTTACACATTTCAGTTACTTGTCAATGATTTTGCCTGCTTGTTAAGGTAAGCGATTACGCTTTCATTGGAGGAAGTTAAGGTAACAACCATATAGAATAGGACTAGTTTAGTCAATCACTTTGCATTAACAAAATTGGCAACCTCAACCATTATTATTGATAGGTACTTAAAGCTTTTGATAAGTTCGGAAAACAAATGACTATATTCCCAAAGTACATCAATTTATTTAATTTTCTTCCTTCATGATAAAGAAATATTGAGTTTCTGAATCTGAACTTGAAATATTCTCCTCAACAGATCAAGGAAAGTGAAAGAAAACATGTGAAAGAAAGCAAAATATTCTACTAAGCTTAGTGGGACAAAGACCGATGGATGCACTGCTAAAGGGGTAAGAGTGCTCGTTGATTTCTTTATCTCTACATCTTTAATTTTCTCGCTGAACAAACATGTGATTGCAGCTTATAAGTTAAGACAATACAAAGGCTTAGATGCATGCATATCTGCAAATCATGAAAGAAACTCTTTGTTATTAGATATTTGAGTGTCTAATATCAGTGACCCGCCCACATTCTCCTTTTACTGATGAATCAATTGATTTGGTTACTATATTGATGCAATTGTACTTCTCTTCTTGGGCCAGCTAGACCAACTTTAGTTTTGTTCAAATAATGGTCAGTTTTTTAAATAAACTTGCAAGTAAGTGGCTTTT
>JANKKB010003536.1:0-10714 GCA_026225775.1 Bursera palmeri
TTAAATAAAACACCCAAACGACATCGTTTTGGGTGTATATAAGTTTTTATATAGGCCCAAAACGACGTCGTTTGGGGCTGTTAATAACTTAAATTTTTTAAAACCCCAAACTTTAATGTTTTAACTTTTAACCCCCAAAATATTTCATATAACCCCCAAACCTTCTATAAGTTCATCTTAAACCCCCCCAAATTTTTAAACTTTAACCTAATTTCTAAGCCCCGCCTAGTCCCCGCCTAGGCCCCGGGCTGCCGCCCTAGGAGCGCCTAGCGCTTTTTAGTACATTGCAAAAAATAAGATAAATATAGAAATTGGGAGAAATACAGAGGAGAAAAGTTAGAAGAGCAAGCAAGGGGAGAAAACCAGAGGGATTAGAGGGGAAATCTATAGCATAGGAGAATCATGTTTCATTAATCAACAATAATCAAGTCTGCCTAGTGGGTAATATGGCAGGAAAGAAAGAAGAGAATTTTTAAGGATAACAGACAAGAAATATTGCAGAATTATAGGATAGAAATTGGCTTCTAGATTCTCTTTGGGCTTTGGTCTCCAAGGAATTCCATGATTACTCTTCCCTTTTCATCCATGTCAATTGATAAGGGTTTCTGGAATTGATTGTATAGCTTGTGTTTTGATTGTATAGATTGACGGGATTTTATGGGTTTCTTGGTAGATTTTTGGATGTTGGGTCAGTTTTTGTGTGGTTTTGGCTGCCCTTTATTTTTATTTTGTTCCGGTTCTCTTTGTGGACACCTGGTCCATTTCACACATTTAACACTTCAAATTTATTTTTTAATACACATTTTCATGTTTTTATCAAAAAGTCAAGTCTACCAAGAATAATATATGACGCCCAATTAAAATAGTGGCCAGCCCTGAATAAAATAGAAAATAAGGAAATGTACTTGCAATGATTAATTACATTCTACCTAAATAAGAAATTCAATTTTAGGATAAAATAAAACTAAAACAAGTAATAAAATATTTAAATTTCTAAAACACATTAATTCCTAAAATAATAATAATTATTCATAATGTCTAGTGTTTTGTCTTAGAAGAATGAGGCTTGTACATTTTATGAGCTATATTTTTTGGTTCTGCCAGTCTAATCAAAATCATGCTTGTTATTTGACTATTTGTAGAAAAGAGCTGGTAACAAGATGGAATGACCTCTTCATGTTGCTGACTAGTTCTGTACTAAATTAACATATGGAAAGTGCAATTTATCCATCAATGTCACTGCTCTTAAGGGTTGTTCTATTGTTGTTGTCTGTATTATTATTATTATTTTTTTGGAATCTACAAAATTAGCTTTATTTTCCAATGCAATTTTAAAAATAATCCCAATTAAAAATTTTTCATGTCATAGCCCTTGAGTTGCTGAGGACCCCTGCCAAGCTGCCATGTCGAGCTATCGAATATACACCTTGAGCTATTGAGTTTCTCTGAGCAAAGGGCTATGACATGAATTTTTTTTTTTTTTTTTTTTAAATGGGATCAATTTTAAAAACACACTAAAAAATAAGGCTGTCTTTTGAAGTTTCTGTTGTTCTTTTCGTTATAGATCTTTGAAAGCTAAGCCATTGTTAAGTAACTATTTGACCTGAAATTTTTAAGTTGATGGTTAAAGACCCTATAATATTATTTAAGTTTTGACATAACCCCTTAAATGTTTTTTGATGTGGGGCAAACACAACCACAACTACAACTAACAATAAACACAAACACTACATACCATAATTTAAATAATTATAGTAGGATTATTCAAATACACGAACTATATTTCAACTTAGTTTGAAACCTAAAGTGCTTGATCTAAAAGTTTAAATTGATAGATAAAAGTCAACAATAATATTTAAGCTCTAATTACATATCACATTGACCTTAGGGCATCAAGTATGGATATTTGGTTGAAGAAAAGCTGTAGAATAAACAGTGACATTTAACGGATTGAGAAGCTGTTCCATGACCTTTTTACTATATATAAAATAATTTTCAGCTCTAAAATCATTTTCAATGCTCTTGTTAACACTTTCACTTCTGGAATTCCTTTTTTGTTCCTTTTGGTATGACAATTTTTAACTATTAATAACGTGATAGGAAAGACATTACTGAAGTTTTGATAGGAAAGACATTACTGAAGTTTTATTACCTCAGGAATATTTATTTTCTTTTAAATATATCAGTAAACAGCCTTTGCCCCTTTTATTTTTCTTTTCAATGAAAAGCATTTTAAAAATAATCATCTTGTATTTACTGAAATTATTGCTTCATAATTATAAATCTCTTTAAATTGCAAGAACTAGGTTACTGAAGTTTACTTGTATCAGATTATGTATCTAGTTAGATAGTTGAGGCTTCAAAGTTTAGGCTGTGGTGCTTTTTTCCTGCAAAGGAAAAGTATGATCACTTTGGGATCCAAAACTATACAAGAATTGAAGTTTGAGGTTTCCGACCTGGAATAACCATGTCCTGGGAATGTTGTTACAGCATCGTGAGGTTCAACATGTAAATATAATCAAAATATATCAAAATGTTGTCTGATGCCTTAATTTTTTATTTCTAACTTTATTTTTTTTTTAATTTTTAATTTTTTTATTATTATTCTTTTCTGGTTCCTGTGGAATTTAATAATCATTGCTGATCTTTGTGCCCCTCTTGTAGCTATCCACGTACAGAGAGCACTGCCTACCCATCTTCATTTGACTTTAGAGGCACACTTGGTGCACAAGCAAATAGTCCAGTATGGGGGGATTATGTACGAAATCTCCTTGGTGAAGGTTACCATAAGCCACGTTCTGGAACAGATGCTGGGGATCATCCTCCTATAACTCCAATGCGGTCAGCAACTGAAGATATTGTGGGCAAGGATGCTTGGAGACTATACCAGTATGTATGTCAACATTTTCTAGGAAGTGTGTCTCCTGACTGCAAGTATGTGAGGTAAAAGCTTTGTTAGACTCTAATGGTTTTATTACATTTTGTTTGACAATTGACATGAATGAGAATTCCAGTCCACCACCTTCCATTTTGTTATATATGTATATATTGACAAAAGGAATATAAAATTCTTTTAAGATTCTTTAGAGGAGGATGCTTATGATTTATGGGATAGGATCCACTTTCTTTCTTCTCTTCAAGGTGTCAGTTTCTAATATATTAAGGGCATTCCATTAAAATATTTTTAATTTACAATATCAGGTTCCCTCTTTATTTTATTTTTATAATATATATTTTTAAAATTTTACTAACCACTGCAATTTTCCCTGAAGATAAAATTGTCTAATAAGACTTCAAATTAAGATTTGCTTACTCTTTGTTTTCCTTCTTCTTTTTCTATTTTCTTTTTCTTTTTTTTCCTTTTTTTTTTTTTTTTTTTTAANTTTTTTTTTTTTTTTCCTTTTTTTTTTTTTTTTTTTTCACTTCCATGGATATGCCCAATTACCTATATAATCGTAAAGTTGATTTTTTATAGACTCAAATCATTGGTAAATCAATGTCGTCGAATCCGAAATGCTTACTGTTAAAAATCTTTTGATATAGAAAGCAAAGATGGGTATTTTCTGAATGTTGTTTCCATTTTTGGTTATTCTTATTTATGGGTTAAACCAAATGGAAAGTGATTAAAGAAAATTTCCCCCTATAATAGTATGTTGACCAAATCATGATAATGGGGAGTGGAAACCCTTATAATGTGGATGAAGGGAGTGGTATCTCATTCCTGTTCTACCCAATCCAGGCAAATGGAGTCTGACTGTTTTGTAGTTATGTTTATGGTTAACTCTTATTGTCTTAGCACATTTAGCAGCTTTTAATATTCTACCATGGTCACACATAACTCTAGTGAGGCCTCATGCTATTGATTTTCCTTTCTATTCTTTACTTGTTAGACTGTATCGAGTCTTTGTTTTTAAGATTTTCTCTGTAAATTTTGTTTGGGTTCAAAACCTATGCTCTGCTTTTCTAAGATTATGATAAGCAGCATTTTCCCCCATAGTTGAACCTGAATGAAATGATCCAAAACCGTGCCATTTAGAGTGTGCACAGTGTTTCATGTGTTTTTTCTTTGACAACCAAGGCAACGTTGTGCAGGTTGTAGTTGGTTTTGGACTGATTCTGTTTGCAACACAATTACCATAAAAGACTGGGAGGCCTTTATGGATTTCCCTCTTTTATACTTGATGATTATTCAAACGAGAGCATTGTCTTTTTGAGCACAGATTGCCAAAAAGATGAGTATTCTTAGAAATATGCAATCATTTTAAGAGGTCAGATGATTTCTTTTGATTGCCTCAAGCAAATCATGTCATCATTGCTTCTCTTTCTTCATTTTGAATAATTTTGCCTGTTGCCAAATGCTATTCTCTGACTAATTTTCTGTCATGTAAGTCCTTTTATTCATATGCTTATTGAGGAGGTAGGTACAGTAATTTTTCTGTACTCTTCATAATCCCATTGCATTATGTCTATTAAAGAATTAAAAGTAGAATGTCATGCTTTGAATTGAAAGGAGAATTATGCTTATAATAACCGGGGTTTAGAATTACAATTTGAGAAAGTCATGCCATGTAAAAGTGATGGTCAATTTTATATGCAAGGAAACTAGAGAAAGCAGAAATGTAACTCCTATATTAGGATAGTGCTAACACTCAGATGTCCATTCCAGGACAAAGGTAAAATTTTCAATGGGTGGAGAAAGCTTCCATTGTGTAGGACAACGTGTTACTGTCCAAGGATTCACGTCTATTATGCCATGGTTGGCAATAAATGAGAAAAATCTTCCTCAGTTTTCTAAAGGAGACAAAATTGAAGTTTCAAAGGTGGAGCTATATGAGGTAGGTTGATTTAAAACTTCAATTTCAGCCACATTTTAATATATTTAATTTTCCAGTTATTCTGAACAGGGGAAAGATCCATGACACCAACATTTTTTATATAATTCATACATAATTGTAAGGCAATTAGATCGATGTACTTTCAGTGGTTAAGATGGAAGCTAAGATGCATAATCAATGCACATTGGGAATGAAAAATGTTAGATTTAATATTGACCATTGAAAGTGGATTGGTCCAATGACCTAGAGTTTCTGTAAAACTTGTGGTGCCATTGAATCCCATCTAAAAAATCAAAGATTTTCACAATTTGCTGTAGTGGCTTTTAGTTTTTTCCTCCTTAAGTGATGTGGGTAAGTGCTCTAACATGCTGCAATTTTTGTTAAAGAAACAGTAGTGTCACTAAGGAATGTTGAAAGATAAGGAAAGAATTATCTTTGTTCCATTATATAGCATGTTGTTTCAATATGTCACTGATTTTTTGGAGCTCCTAAAATGGGCAGGGAAACACTGTAGCACCTGATTATCTTAGTGAGAGTGAGCTTATTTCCTTAATGGAGAAGCATGGAATAGGCACAGATGCATCAATACCTGTGCATATTAACAACATATGCGAGCGCAACTACGTCCAGGTTTTTAACTTATTACTATTAAACATTATTGTTCCTTCTCTGGGCTATTTAGAGCATTGCCAAGTATGTTATCCAAGATTTGAATATTCCATTTTCTTTTTGCAGGTGCAAGCTGGCAGGAAATTGGTTCCAACTGCACTGGGGATCACACTTGTAAGAGGCTATCAGTGTATTGATCCAGATCTCTGTTTGCCAGATATCCGAAGTTTCATTGAGCAACAGATTACTCTTGTTGCCAAGGGTCAGGCAGATCATTCTTGTGTTGTGCAGCATGTGCTACAACAATTCAAGCAGAAGTTCAGTTATTTCGTGAAGCAGGTTAAAACTCTTATCATTTTGTACTTATTTATAGACATGGTGTTAAAAGGTCAATTCTGTTGCATGTTCATAAAAGATGGGAAGCATGGAAAAGCCTATACTTACTGGAATTTAACTCTCAACTCCATTAAACGAGGCTTTAGGCTGGGTTTGAGAGACAAGACTGGATTGGAGTGGACTAGTTGTTTGAGACTGTATAGGACTAGACAACATCTAGTATTGTCCTGTGTTTAGACCGGACAAGTTTATACATAATAATTTTTAAAAAATGAAATCAAATTTGGAACTTGAGTAAATTAGGTTGATTTTTATCTTTAAACATTAACACTTTTTAAGAATTTAGAATCAGGTACATTGTTTGTTGACATAATAAAACTCATATAACCACTTTTATACCACTTGATGTGGTATTGGATAGGTAAAATGTAATAATAAATGAGAAAAGTCATAATAAATAATGTAATAATCATTCATCTAATAAGATTGCATAACATTAAAGTTGTTGGAGTTGATTGTATATGTAAAATTATTTTTATGAGTATTAGATGATTAAAATTAATTTAAATAAAAAACTAATCAAATTTTCTAAATATAACTGAAATTAGTAATTAATATTTTTACTAATAATTTTTAACAATTATAATTTATTAGTAAAAGTTAATTAACAAATATATGTTTCTACTAAATGTTATTAACTATGTAATATAATAAGAAGTATACTCATATTATTACTTTGTAAAAATTTCATATTTATACGAAGGGATTATATTAAATTTATTTAGATTTTAAATATGTGTAAAAACTTTAGTCTGAATCAATGTAAAAAGAGACCAATGGCTCGCTGTGGGACTTATACACATTTGTAGGTTTATGAGACTGAAAAGATAGTCCAATCTCATTTTCCTATTAACTAGGCTAATATTACTTTTAAAAAATAGTCTAATCCCTCTTATTGATATGAGATCGGATTAGTTTTTAGTTCTATATTGATGGGACTAAATTTTATATCATATCTTTAATTATTAAAATAAGTTATATAATTATCAAAATTTGAAATATTAATGATTATAATAATATTTTTGTTACTAATATAATTTCATTATTTATAATATTAACTAAAATTATATATTTCTTAAATTATTACTAATAATTTTTAATTAAAAAAATATATTTTTAAATTATTTTTACTAATAATTTTTAATAAAAAAATATATTTTTTAAATTATTTTTAGCAATAAGTTGTAATTCTTAAAAATATTTTGTTACTAATTTCAATTTATATTTAGAATTTAATTAATTTTTTCCTAACGTTAATTTTGGTAGAAATTATGTATTGGTACTATAAATAGAATATATTTATGATGTATCAGTAATGTAACTCAGTATATTCTTGTAATATATTTATGATTTAATAGTTGGTTGTCAGAGATTTTCCATCATATTCTAGTTTTTAACTCATCAGTTTGCTTTCACTGTTTCTGCTGTAGATAGAAAACATGGATGCACTATTTGAAGCACAATTTTCACCACTTTCTGACTCAGGACGTGTCCTCAGTAAATGTGGTAAATGCCTGCGGTATATGAAATACATTTCTACCCAGCCATCACGGCTGTACTGTGCTACATGTGAGGAGGTTTATAATCTTCCCCAAAAGGGTACCATTAAGGTAATATGTTTTGTGCGTATAATAAATTAGTGATTTTCAACTTGTACCAGTATGAGTAGTAGTTTTAGTAATTGAATAGATAACAGGGTGATAGGAAAGAAAAATCAAAGAAAGGGGAGAAAATTATGGAAGAGGAAAGGGGAGAGAGTAATAGAAGGGGAGGGAGGACAGATAGAAATTAGGGGGAAAACAATTTGTATTCTCAGTTGTCAATAGTCAAGTCTGAGAAGTAAACAAACTGAAGCTCTTTTTATAGAGGCTAAGTCCTAAATGCACAAGGAAACAAAATGCTAATAGAAAAAGTAAAAACCAACCAAAATCTTCTGCTTAAAATAGGAAAGAAATATCCTTAGAAAAATAAGTAAATGAAATTAAGATATTAACATCCCTAAAATAATCCAAGCTTTCGTACAACAGATGATTTTGTTACATGTCGACAAATCACATAGTAATGTTTCCCTATGATCAATTACTATCAATCTCTCCCTGACTTTACCTTCTCAGTGGATAATTGGAGTTATTTAGTGTATCTTCATGTTAGCAGGACAACTTTGTTAGTTCTCCTGCATATTGCTTTAGAAGTCTAATGTTTTCTTTTCATTGTAACACCTGGTATATTAGTAGTTGACATAAACATTTGTATCACATCTTAGTTAAAAGAATCTGTAAAGTATATCATAAAATTATTGAGTTGAATAAGAACTTTTCTTACTAGAAATTGTTATAAATTACTTTGCATGGTATCATTTATTTGTTCTTTTACATAAGGCACAAAAATGGTGAATCAGTATCGGTATTTTTTGACATTGTCTGGAAGAAACTTTGACTCATGTTTGCAGTTTTTGATTCTGTTATATAGAATTGATGACACAGTTTTGTAAAATGAATTATCACATAACTGGTTGAACATAACATTTTAGTCGGAAGGCATTCTCAACCAAATTTTTTTTAATAGATCCTGCCTATTGCAGAATGCATTTCTGGAAATGTTTAACTTTATTTACCCATGTTCCTTTGTTTCCAAAACTGTTAATCTAGAGCACGAATCTTCACTCCTATTAGCAGCATTAGTTTAGACTTGGCCACAATAATAATGGTTATATTTTATCTAGAGACAAATTTAAAAGCCAAAAGTGATTTATATGGGTTAATAATATATGCTCATTTCTGAATGATCTGTCCAAATGTCTTTGTTCTTTCGTAGCTTCCTCTGGCTACCACTAAGCATTCTAACTCTTAATTACTCATTAACCATGTATTTTTCGACAGCTGTACAAGGAACTTACATGCCCCTTGGACAACTTTGAGCTTTTGATTTTCTCCATGGCTGGCCCAGAAGGCAAGTCTTTCCCTCTTTGTCCATTTTGCTACAACAATCCACCATTTGAAGGTATAGATGCACTTTTTGGTACCACTAAGACTAATAGTTCCGGCAAGCCTGGGAAAGAAGCAGGGATGCCATGCTTCATGTGTCTGCACCCTACCTGCCGGCATTCTCTAATAGCCCAAGGAGTTTGTGCTTGCCCAGAATGCAACGGCACACTAGTTTTAGACCCAGTAAGCGCTCCCAAATGGAGACTCTATTGCAATACATGCAATTGCCTTGTCTTTCTCCCCCAAGGTGCCCACCGAATCACCACCACTCGTGAACATTGTCCTGAATGTGATTCTACAATAATAGAAGTGGACTTCAATAAGAAAACGACACCTTTGGCTGATGGAGCTACCTTGCATAGTGGTTGCATTCTTTGCGATGAGTTGCTTCATTCTCTCATAGAAGTGAAGCACGGAAGATCATTTTTCAAACGTCTGGGTAGCAGAGGAAGAGGAAGAGGAGGAGGGAGAGGTGGATACAGGGGAAGAGGTCGGAATACTGGGAAACTGATCGATCCTAAAATGAGTTTTCGAGATTTCTGAAAGGTATTTAATAAAATATTGTTTCCTTTTTGCATTGGAATTTTCTGACTTGTTAGTCTATTTTTTGGAGAAATGACAAAGGAATTAGGGGAAAAATATCATTCTAAGCTTTTATTGACGAACAAGTTTAATTCTGAGTTACTATTTGATTGACAGCTACAACCAAACTTACAAATTACTTTGAGCAATAGGATAAAGGGTTCAATGCTTTCTTTCATATCGATTGATACGACACTTATAAAACCTATCGTATACAAATTGATGTAGCATTTTTTATTTACTGACACATCATCATTCCTCATTTGATATATTAACTTTTGTATATTCACTGTTATAATCACCTTATAATAGATCAGTCTGTATATAGAGTTTCTAAATCTAGTATCATTTTTCTTCATGTTGTTTGTTAATTCTCAAAATAAGTTCATAGAAGGGATAGATTATGATTAAAATTCCTTAAAGGTATGGTCAAATTATAGTGATCCTTCTGATTTCAAAAATAGGTAAAATCATCTCAAGCACGAGTTCGATAGATTTCATGTATTTTCAAAGAAAGTCTATGATGAACTTTAGGGGAGATTAAATGATTTCCCTCTCTTAATTCATACAATCTAACCTTACAATATAATTGGAGGTGTAATTTANCTATAGTTACTAAGATTCCTTTCATTCACTTTTAGTTTTCACTCATCAATAATATTGTTCTACATCAAATTGCATGGGACTGATTATATGATTTGGTTATATGTGTACATTCTAGCTGTTAAAAAGTGTTAAAATTTTTTTAAATTAGTGTATACATAATGCGTTATACTATTGCATAGAATCTAGAATTACATACTACATTTCTTCTTCTTGCAAAAAGATATAAAAGAATCCTAGCGAAACCATTACTAACTTAAGCGTCAGAGTGTCTATTTGTAGGTGTTGGTCTCCCTGTTGAAGTCCGGTTGTGGATTGTTTCAAGTTTTTTAGCCAGACCTCTCTACATTGTGAAACCAGGGATTTTCCTGGTACTGCCCAGCCATCGGAGATAGCAGCGGCCACAGAATCTTATGTTGATATTTTAGGATCTCTTTTTCTATCAAAATGCTTGTTTTTGTTATCAAAAAAGAAACAAAAAATCATGTTTTATTTATATTCTGTTCAACAATTTTTCTGAATTTAATTTTGATAATTCAGATAATTTGAATGACGTAGTTTTGATTTTCTATTTTTGCTATTCGTGAAATCTATCTATCTATCTATCTATCTATCTATATTTATATATCTATATAATCCTGAAGCATAGGCTTGTATAGTTGAAACGTAAGATGACAAGTAGGATTCTTTAAGCTCTAAATTTTT
>JANKKB010003537.1:0-15520 GCA_026225775.1 Bursera palmeri
TTTCGGAAATTAACAATTTCATTTCTAAAATTTCGTAAAATGATTCATTACTTAAATCTTTTACTATAATGCTGAAATTTTTAATTTATTTTTAAAGATATAGTACTAAATAATGGTAAAATTGAAAGAAGAAATGGGGAATTGTAAGATATTTTTGTACAGTTTTTATATTTTAAGGCAAGGTATATTATTTACCCATAAAATAAAAGTAAGAGATAGGAAAAGAGGTTTTCAAAATAATCATTTATTTTTTAAGTTAACACTCAAAAAATGTTTCTTAACAAAAATTTGAAATTTATTGTATTTAAATTTGATTGTAAAATACTCAAATTTTTAGAAAGGTTTCCAAAAGCAAATCTTTGTGGCTAATCTGATTTTTTTTTTTTTTTTTTTTTTTTTTTANCTGATTTTTTTTTTTTTTTTTTTTTTTTTTACTGATAACAATGTATAATTATAAAAATATCCTCAACAAATAATAAAATATTAGAATGAATATACAAAAATTATTTAATCAGATAATATCACATATTACCTTTAAGGTTTCACTTCATTTCAGGCACGAATTAAGTTTAACCATTTAATCTACAACACCCCTAATGATTCTCAAAATCAATCAATTAATTTTTTTTGTTAATAATGAGACTAACGATCAGGGGTAAAATTGGATTTTCATCTAAAATAATTAACATAAGTTTGTATATTTTCCTATCTTCATTTTCTATTGTCTTACTCTAATTCAGAGTTGTCCTTTCTTCTTGGTTCCTAAATCCTTTAACAGATTTTTTTTTTCGTAGGACACTAAATGTTAAAATTGTGTAGGGATATACAGTTTGGCTTCCGATGCTTATAACTTTCTTATATGATACCCATGTTTATCGTATAATATACCATATCAAAGCTATGGTATGTTCTACAACAACGTTTATAGATTTATTCATAAACCCACGCACATGCACCCCTCACACGCCCTTTTAAAGTGTCCAAAATCGTATTTCAAGTTTTTGTGTAGTTTTTGGAATTTTACTATTTTATCTTTTGAGTTTCTTTGGGATTAGGAATTGCATTAACATGTTTAATTGGTTTACTAGTCGTATTAGTGTTTCTTGTTTGATTTAATAGTGCGTATTAAGCCCAATCCACCCATGGCGCCCATGTATGTCAGGCAAGCCCAAGGAGATTAGGATTTTTAGTCTATAAAATGGTATGTTTTACCCTAGTTTTGTTATTATCTCAGTATTATGATTATATAGAATTTTGAAGTTTTGTTCAAATATCTATTCTTTATAGCTCGGGCATCAAATTTGATATCAGAGTGAGTTATACTTGTCTTCGATGTCAGGTATTGATATAACAGGTGAAAGTTCTCATGACGGTGATCAAAGAACTTGAGTCATAGTAGAAGAGGTTGTTAATACGGTTGTCCAACTCTTGCAAACTCAATTCAATGAACTTTTACATTTGTTAGGTGAGATGGGTATTTGCAGCAACAAAGGGAATAATCCAAGGCAAGGGCAAAATGAAGAGAGAGAGGTTCGCGTGCCTGAGCCATGGAGATGACTACTTGAAAACAATCCCAGAGATCCAAGAGATGTTTCAAAAGATACCGAATTAGATGATGAAGACGCTGGTAAACAAAGTAAGAGACATGATTGTATGATTAATATTGAAATTCCTGTCTTTAGAAATGGATTATAGGTCAAAGAATTTTTGGATTGAATTGCTGATGTAGAAGCATTCTTTGATTATATGGAGATACCTGATAAGAAGAAGGTTAAATTGGCGGTTGTCAAATTGAAGTAGATGCCAATAGGTCCAGAACAGAAGAAGGATGCCAGAAAAAAACCAATAAAGATAGGAAAAAAAATGAAGCAAAAATTGATAGATCATTACTTACCACCAGACTATCAACAACATCTATACATCTAATATCAGAATTGCAAACACGGAAACTGCAGTGTTGATGATTATACAGAGGATTTTAATCAATTACAAGTACGAAATAACCTAAACGAAATTGAACAACAATTGATTGCAAGGTTTATTGGAGGTTGAAAACAAAGATTCTTGATAAAGTTAGCGTGCAGAAAAATGTAGATTACACGAAGCCATTGATAAAGCAAGAAAGTTTAAAAAGTAGTCTGATGAGAGAAAAGAAAAGGAATTCAAGTTGAAAGAATTGCCAGAAAAGGTATAACCAATTTTAGTTGAATTTCAAAATATTACTGGTCCTGAAATTTCTGTAGGACTGCCACCTATGCGAGAAGTGCAACACGATATTGACTTGGTTCTCGGAGCTAGTTTACCGAATTTGCCACATTACCAGATGAATCCACAAGAGCATTCCATTCTATAAGGGCAAGTCAAGGAGCTGCTACAAAAAGGGTTTATTGAGAGAGTATAAGTCCTTGCGTTGTTCTCGCATTGCTAGTACCAAAAAAAGATGGTAGTTGGCATATGTATGGATAACCAGGCAATCAACAAAATTACTTCAAGTACCAATTTCCCGAGTCCAAGGTTTTTAGATATGTTAGATCAATTACATTTGTGTTAAGGTATTTTACAAAATTGATATCTATAGTGGCTATCATCAAGTACGAATTGGATTCGAAGATCAATGGAAGACAACATTTAAGACAAGAGGCGACTTGTATGAGTGGCTGGTGATGATGTTTGGGTTTTCAAATGTGCATAGTACTTTCATGAGATTGATGACTCAAGTATTGAGGCCTTTTGCATATAAATTTATGGATGTTTATTTTGATGACATCTTGATTTATAATTCTAATGAAAAATTGTTTTTGGAGCATTTGCATATGGTCTTAATTGTACTATGAAAAAACTATATATCAGTTTGAAGAAGTATAGTTCTGTACAAAATAGTTTCGAGTTCTTGGGTTTTGTTGTAAGTGCTGAAGGACTGTAGTTCGATGATTCAAAAGTGAAAGACATTCGAGAATGGTCGACGCTTAAAACAATTACCACAAGTTGGAGATTCCATGGCGTGACAACATTTTATAGACAGTTTATATGCAATTTCAATCTAATAGCAACATCAATTACTAAGTGTTTGAGGAAAGAAAAATTCTTATGGAGTGAAGAACAAGACACCAATTTTGCTATATTGTAAGAGAAGTTAAGTACTGCTCATGTCTTAGTCTTACCAAGCTTTGAAAGCTTTTGAGGTTGAGTGTGATGCATTTGGAAAGGGAATTGCAATTATCTTTGTTAGAGATATGCCTTAAGAGCAAGACATATTTCTGTAAATATAAATAATTATTAAATAAATAAAAGTTATTTTTATGCAATCATTTTCATATCTCTTTATTATATCAATGGTCAAGGTTCCAAAGCTAGTTCAATGATAAAGTTTTTGTTTATATGAAGTAGTCATATATGGGAGACATAAAACTTTATTATAGCTCAAATTATATTTATAACCTATAAACAAAGTCAGGCTTTCTATTTGAAAAAAATTGTTGTGTCTTTTTCATTCATGGAGATGATGAATCTTAAATGATTAAAGTGGAGATTTTAGGACAAAGATAATTGTGTATTATGAATACATTAAACAAGGACTATGTGAAGTTTATTGTCACGCCCCAGAACCCCTTATACAGGAATCTCGAGGGTGAATCACTAAATAAGTAAAATAAAACAAAACAAAATCAAATAAAAAGTTTTCATAAAACATTTATATCGAAAATCACGGGTTACATAGTTTTTCATAAAATAAAAGTTGACTCACTCTACCTAAACATCAGCCAATACCATCTGAGATCCTCTATGTGAGCTCTGGATCATCATCGCTAGACTCCTAATCTCGGGTATTTGTGGTGGAAGGGTTGAATAACACAGCCCAATAGAAATTTCTAATACTACACAGTTCTCTAACATTTTAATACAATGCATACACCAGACAAACACACATAACATACAAATTCTTTTCTCACATACGTACCACTATCACTACTAGAAATTTTTCTATTTCAATCAGAAATGTCGCCACTCATGCGACTTATCCACGTGAGTTCTGCACTCACGCCAGATACTCCACACAGCCACTCTGTGTCTTATTATGCTCATCCTGTCTATGTTTATATACATACGATTTACCACATAACTGCTGGTTGATCCGTACATCTCAAGATCACATCCTAACCGCTAGGCTGAACCAGAGTTTCATTGGGACTCTACATACAAAGCATGGCTATCCCAATCATACTGGGATGCTACACACATAGCATGGCTATCTCGATTATACTGGTACCCTGCGTACAAAGCATGACTATCCTGATCATACTGGGATCCTGCACATAGAGTATGGCTATCCCGATCATACTGAGACCCTGCACATATAGCATGACTATCCCGATCCTACTAGGAACCTGCACACATAGAATGGCTATCCCGATCCTATTGGGACCCTGCACACATAGCATGGCTATCAGGATCCTACTGTGCACCCTAATAAACTCTCGTGCACCAAGTCAGGCCGATCCTGACCCAATCATTTACCACCCCTTCAGATTTTTGTATACTCAGACAGGTCAATCCAGAGTCCATCCACATGATCTGTACTCACATCAAATCCAACATACGCATCCATCATTGCACACGTATATTTTCGTTCATATCCCCATACTACGATCATACACATATCGTATACTCTTTCTATCACGTATCTCACTTGTGTCTCATCCATGTCATCGCATACGTGCACTCATGCATCGTCCGTAACTCGACCATGCAATCACACCCGCAGTCACATATATAAATATATAGATGCCTCATGTATCTCTTATATCTTCTTACCCCGATTAGACTACTACGTGTCCGTGGTCCATACTGGTGCACACCCCGGCCACCCTATTATAGATACAATCAACAATGATTATAATCTAACAAGCTACACATAAAAAAAGTATGACTGAACTTATATGATTCTGAAGAAAATAATCTTTGAATTAAAACAAATCTAATGATAAACAAAGAGTTTTTCTCATAAACAAAAATATAAACATTAAAGCAACCTCAATTCATGAGAGAATGAGTTGTAACTTAGGCGAGAATTAGAGCAAGACTAGAGAGGAGCTTGATTATGTAGTTTTCTTGACTAATAAAATAATTTATTAAAATTGGAAAGTGGGCTGTACATAATTGTTGAAAATGGATGTGCAATTTGTCAAAATTGGGGCATCGAATTACTCTTTCAATGCATCAATTTGGTGGCTACAAAACCTAAGGTTGTCCCTGCACATGCAATTTTGGTGGCCTCAAATATCAAGATTTGTGGCCTTGTTGTCAAGAATAGTAGGTTGCCCTCAAGTATAAATATGGGTGCCATGCTTGAGCCAAAGCACCACACATTCAAAGTAAAGCCTACAAGATGTAGTGCTTAAGAAGAGAGTGTTGTATGAGAGAGCCATGAGAGATTTGAGTTCTCTTGATTGTATTAGAGGTTTTGGGAAGAGTTAAATTCTATATGATTGTATATGTAATTATCATATAATAGATTTGTCTTTATCTTTGACGGTCGTGGTTTTTCTCCAGATTTTAGAGTTTCCACATAAAATCCTTGTGTTGTTATTATTCTCTATTTTTGTGTTTCTATATTATTACCACATTTCTACAAAGGAGGATCCTAGAGGGAATCTAGAATTATTCCACCAGAGGTCCATATTCCTAACAATTGATATTAGAGCTTTGGGTCTGAGGTGGAGCATTGAAAATATTATCCAAGTTACCGGTCTCCAATAGTGGTCATAGGGATAGTGATCATGGGAATAGTGGTCATGAAAATATTGATTGTCGGAATAGTGGTGATCAAAATAGTGTTGATCAGAATAGTGACGACCGGAATAATAGAGACAAAATAGTATCGCTGGTGGTGAAACATTGGTGCTTAATGTGGTAGTGCAAATTATTACGATTTAGGAAACTTTGTCAACAAGATTACAATGTCTAAGGAGATTGGGTTTTAAGCGGGATTGTTGTGACCCCTCCAATCTTTTCTGGGAGCTTACCTTGTTTGAAAAATTCAGTGAGAAAATGTTTCTTGGCTTAAGGATACAAGTTAAGATGGTTTATACAAGGTGTTGAAAGACAAATCAACCCTTGGTTTTATGATGGCTCTAGAAAATCCAATATGACTAGGAAGTCTATGAAGAAGGATGTGGTCAACTGGTGGTATGATAATTAAGGTGGAGCAATTGACTTTGTCGCTAACGGTATGTCTCTTTAGAGACGGTGATATCTTAACGATTTTTGTAAGATATGTTTATCCTTATGACATGTGAAGCCAATTTGTTATAGAGGGTGGTTGTTGTCAGCGGGTTCTTTTTGCTTATGGACTTTGGTTATAGCTGTAGACAAAAGATTTAGAAACTCTTCCAAGTAACATGACAAGAGATGGTAATGATTTATTATTTTATTAGTCAAGGTGGAGATTGTTAGATTTTGACTAATAAAATAATTTATTAAAAGTGGAAATTGGGTTGCACACAATTGTTCAAAATAGATGTGCAATTTGTCAAAATTAATGGCACTAAATTACTCTTTCAATTAGTCAATTTGGTAGCTACAAAACCTAAGGTTGTCTCCTACACATGTCAATTTTGGTTGCTTCAAATGTCAAGATTTGTGGCCTTATTGTCAAGAATGGTAGACTACCCTTAAGTATAAATACGGGTGCCATGCTTGAGCCAAAGCACCATACATTCAAAGTAAAGCCTACAAGATATAGTGCTTAAGGAGAGAGTGTTGTGTGGGAGAGCCATGAGAGATGTGAGTTATCGTGATTGTATTAGGGGTTTTACGAAGAGTTAAATTCTATATGATTGAATATGTGATTATCATATAGTGGATTTGTCTGTGTCTTTGACGGCCGTGATTTTTCTCTGGATTTTGGAGTTTCCACGTAAAATCCTTGTGTTGTTATTATTCTCTATTTTTGTATTTCTCTATTATTGCCACATTTTCACAAAGGAGGATCCTGGAGGGAATCTAAAATTATTCCACCAAAGGTCAAGATTCCTGTTGTTGAGAAAATTATGCAAATTTTTAAATTTGATTACGGAGTTCGGCCAATTATGCCTATGTCTCCGGACCTACTGCAGATCGTTTTTACTAAAAAAGAAAAATATACAAAGTGTTTACAACACTCATGACTCTCAAATCACAAATCACAACCCAATTATACCTAAGAATTTTTCTCGCAAAAATCTTACACAAGCTTTTTCTCTCTCCAATTCTCTTATTTTTTTATTGAATTACAAATGAGAGCTATGGGTTTATATAGGCTTAAAAAGATGGGTTAGTGGAAGTTACGTAAGAAAGTTAGGCAAAAGTTAGTGAAAGTTAGATAATAGTTAGGCACCTCCATTGAAAATTACCTAAGTTAGGCACCCCTTCTTTTTTACCAAAAAAAAAAGTTGGTGGCTACAATGAGTCAATTTGGTGGCTACAAAACCCAAGGTTGTCTCCCGTACATGTCAAATTTGGTGGCCTTAAATGTCAAGATTTGTGGCCTTGTTGTCAAGAATGGTAAGCTGTCCTTAAGTATAAATACGGGTTCCATGCTTGAGCCAAAACACCACACATTCAAAGTAAAACCTATAAGATGTAGTGCTTAAGAAGAGAGTGTTATGTGGGAGAGCCATAAGAGATGTGAGTTCTCTTGATTGTATTAGGGGTTTTGGAAGAGTTAAATTATATATGATTGTATATGTGATTATTATATAGTAGATTTGTCTCTCTTTGACAGCCGTGGTTTTTCTCTGAATTTTAGAGTTTTCACGTAAAATCCTTGTGTTGTTATTTTTATCTATTTTTGTATTTCTCTATTTTTACAACATATACAATCACAACCCAATTTACTAAGTGTTTTTACTAAAGAAGAAAAATATACTAAATGTTTATAACACTCACAACTCACAAATTATAGTCCAATTATACCCAAAAAGTTTTTCCACAAAAATCTTTCACAAGCTTTTTCTTTTAAGCTTTTCTCTCTCTAATTCTCTTATTTTTGTACTGAATTACAAATGAGAGCTACGGTTTTATATACGCTTCAAAAGATAGGTTAGTGGAAATTAGGTAAGAAAATTAAGCAAAAGTTAGTGGAAGTTAGACAATAGTTAGGCACCTCCATTGATAATTGCCTAAGTTAGGCACCCCTTCTTTTTGATAAAAAAAAAAAAAAAAAGGTTGGTGCCCATTTCCTTGAAACCAGGCCACAAATCTTGACATTTGAGACCACCAGAATTGACATGTGCAGAAGACAACCTTGGGTTTTGCAGCCACCAAATTGACTCATTGAAAGAGTAATTCAGTGCCCCCAATTTTGACAAATTGTATATCCATTTTCAACAATTGTGTGCAGCCCACTTTCCACTTTTACTAAATTATTTTATTAGTCAAAATCCAACAATCTCCACCTTGACTAATAAAATAATAAATCATTACCATCTCTTGTTATATTGCTTGGAAGAGTTCCTAAGTTTTTTGTCTACAGCCACAACCATAGTCCGTGAGTAAAAAACCCGCTAACAACAACCACTCTCTATGATAAATTGACTTCACATGTCATAAGGATAAACATATCTTGTAAAAATCACAAAGAGATCACCGTCTCTTAAGAGACATACCGTTAGCAACAAAGTCAGTTGCTCCACCTTAATGATCATACCACCAGTTAACTACATCTTTCTTCATAGACTTCCTAGCCATACTGGATTTTTCAGAGCCATCACAAAACTAGGGGTTAATTCATCTTTCAACACCTTGTGTAAACCATCTTGACTTGTATCCCTAAGCCAAGAAACATTCTCTCACTAAATTTTTCAAACAAGGTAAGCTCCCAGGATAGATTGGAGGGGTCACAACAGTCTCACGTAAAACCCAATCTCCTTAAATATTATAGTCTTTTTGACAGAGCTTCCTAATTTGTAATAATTTGTACTATCACATTATGCACCAATGCTCCACCTCCAACGATACTATTCTATGGTCACTATTCTGGTCATCACTATTTCGATCACCACTATTTCGATCACTAGAGTTTCCACGTAAAATCCTTGTATTGTTATTATTCTCTATTTTTGTATTTCTCTATTTTTAACACATTTTCACAAAGGAGGATCTTGGAGGGAATCTATAATTATTCTGCTAAAGGTCCAGATTCCTAATAATTGGTTTTAGAGCTTTGGGTCCAAGGTGGAGCATTGAAAATACTATCCAAGTTACAGGTCACTGAAATAGTAGTCACAGGGATAGTGATCATAGGAATAGTGATCACAGAAATAATGGTCACGGGAATAGTAGTTGTCAGAATTAGAGATGGTAAAAGGCCTGGCCTGGCCTATTTTGGTACTTTTGTCTTCTCTACCAGAAAGTTGGAATGCTACTATCACGGTTGTGAGTAGCTCGTCAGGAAGCAATAAGTTAAAATTTGATAATGTTCGTGATCTAGTTCTGAATGAAGAGATCTGACGGAGAGAGTTGGGTGAATCGTTAACTACTTCAATTTTGCATACAGAGTCAAGAGTAAGAAATTCAATCAGAGGAAATGGATGCGACAGATCAAACTACCAAGGTAGATTAAAGGATAGAAGGTCCAAATCTAGGAATCCTAATAATTCTCATAGCTCAAAGACCGTTGAGTGTTGGAACTACGGGAAGACCGGGCACTATAAAAATCAGTGCAAGAGTGCACCGAAGGACCAGGAGGCAAAAGCAGAGGCAAATGTTACTTCCACCTTAGGAGGAGATGATGCGTTGATATGTTCTTTAGAGAACAATGAAGAGTCTTGGGTGTTAGACTCTGGAGCATCATTCCATGCTACTTCGCAAAAGGAATTCTTCGAGAGGTATGTCCCNTGGAAACCTTGGAAAACTATACCTTGGTGATGATTAACCTTGTGCTATTATTGGTAAAGGTGTAGCAAAGATCAAGTTTAACAGGTCTATTTGGGAGCTGAATGATGTCAGACATATTCCTGACCTGAGAAAGAACTAACCTCAATAGGGCAGTTGGCTAGCGAAGGCTACACTACAATCTTCTATGGTGATAATTGGAAGATTTCAAAGGGTGCAATGATAGTTGCTCACGGCAAAAAGAATGGTGCTCTTTACATGACAGTAGGGGCACGCTATTCAATTGCAGTTGTACCAGGAAACAAAAATCTCAATATGTGGCACTAGAGACTTGACCATATGAGTGAAAAGGGGATGAAAATTATACACTCAAAGGAGAAACTTCCAGGTTTACAATCAATTGAGATTGACATGTGCGAAGATTACATACTTAGAAAGCAGAAGAGGGTTAGCTTTCAGACAAGTGGAAGAACTCCAAAGAAGGAAAAGCTAGAGCTCGTTCACTCTTATATATAGGGACCAACAACCGTTTCATCCATTAGCGGGAAACACTACTTCTTGACTTTCATCGATGATCACTCTCGGAAGGTATGGGTTTACTTTCTAAAGCATAAGTCTAAATTATTTGACACTTTCAGAAGAGGAAAAGCTATAGTTGAAAATGAGATAGGTCTGAAGATTAAAAGGCTTAGAACCGACAATGGTGGTGAACATGAGACCAAATTCAAGAAATTCTGCTATGAGCATGGTATCAAAATGGAGAGAATCGTGTCGAGTATTCCTCAACATAATGGTATAGCTGAGCGTATGATAGGTTGATTTTATCATGTTGTTGAATACCTTTATCCTTAACAAATGATGCGTTCTTGAGGCTTTCTAATGGGATTTATGTTAGTATTGCAGACAAGAAGAGATTCTTCAAAGAAAGCGTAATTTAAGTCGAAAACAGAGAAAAAGCAGAATAAGCAGAAAAGTTGAAGTAGCGGCTGACCGTTGCGGTGCTCAGAAGTGACCACTGCGGTGCTAAACTCAGAAGCTACCGCCGAGGCAAAATTGATCAATGCTACGACCCTACTGCGACTTCACTTTAGGGCGTTTTCCAGAGAGCTCACCACTGCGGCGGAAGACCTTGGGCATCGCGGTGCTAATCCGTAGACATTTCATGTATCAAGTCAGAGAGTTAAGCGCCGAGGCGCTGGGTTAGTCACTGCAGCGACGCTGCCCTGATTTTTCTTAGCCGACTTATTTTATTTTAAAGGAAAAAGTCAAGTTCGCCCCTCTCTTCTAGCTTGATCTAGGACTTCATATTTAAAGGACTCTTAAATATTAGAAGAGAGAGTCGTCAAGAAGGATTCAGAGTAGAGCCAAGATTGAAGATCTTCTTTCCAGAAGCTTTGATGGAATTCTTGATGGGTTTCATCCTTACTTTTGTTTTGTTTACTTTTGTCATGTGTAACTAATTCTCTATGTGATTGAGAGATATTTTATGTAGTTAGACAATGATTTAATGAAGTTGATTTTACATTCTGATTAATTTTTGATTGATTTGGAGGATGAATATGAATTACTAAGTTTGTTTTAGAATAACTTGTTTGATTGATTAGGTGCGTAACTAAAAGATCAGATTAGGGAATTTATAATTAATCTAGAAACCTAATAGGCAAACGTTGGGAATTCTAGGTATTGATAACGATTTATAGTCTTTGACTGTAAAGTAATTCGTAGTCTCAGGTTAAAGGTTCACACTTGGAGAGTCTTGCCTGGTTCAGTTATACTTTCTATACACTTTACGTCTGTTGGATTAAATCTAGTTAAGCTTTCTTCTAGGGTGTTCAATAGATAGGGTTAATTAATAAGGGTTCTTTTAATTAACTAGGAAGGATAGGTAGATGCATTACAATATATATGGAATGCATCAGGCTGGTGTTCTTGTAAATCACAAATATAAATTGGAAAAACAGAATCAACTGAGTTAATGAGTCTAGCGAAACAAAATAGTCTTTCAATCACCTTTGTCTTCATCGTTTTATTTAATTGAATATTTTTAATTTAGTTATTATTTTAATTGATTAAAAATTCCCCTTGCATTTTAGAAGATTAGGTTTTGGATTTTATAATTTAAGTTAAAATCAAAATTTTCATAACCCAGTCCTTGTTGAATTCGACCTTTATTTTCATTAAACTGATTGACATATCTAGGGGATAAATAAGGTTTATTTTGGGTGATCGTTTCAGTCACGCCAGCATATAAACTGAACATTGATAGAAAGAGCCAAAGCCATTCATATACAGTCAGGTCTACCAAAGCAGTTCTGGGTAGAAGCAGTCAACACAATAGCTTACTTGATCAACTAAGACCCATCGGTTTCATTGGAGTATAGAATACCAAAAAAGGTATGGAGCGGAAAAAAGGTAAACCTATCACATCTAAAAGTTTTCGGTTGTGTAGCATATGTGCATATTAGTGATCAAGGCAAGAATAAGCTTGATCCCCAATTAAGAAATGCACCTTCATCGGCTATGACGAGGATGAGTTTAGTTACCACATTTGGGATGATAAAAACAAGAAGGTGATCCATAGCAGAGATGTGATTTTCAACGAAAGACTGATGTACAAGGACAGATATAAAACTGACACCAGTGACATAAAGCAGAGTGGGGCCAGTATTTGTATATGCAGATGATGTCTCAGATAGTCTTATGACAAAACCGATTGTATCAAGTCCTCAGCTAGAGGAACTTGTTAGACAAAGCAGTGTGCTGTAGTCCAACACACTGCAACCTCATATTTCAGCTCTTGTATTAAAAAGGTCTTCTCAGCCTAACAGACCTAACGGAAGATACATGAACTATTTGTTATTGACTGATGAAGAGAAACCTAAATGTTATGATGAAGTTTGTCAGACTGGAGATGTTAGTAAGTAGAAGCTTGCCATGAAAGACGAGATTAAGTCTCTGATCTCCAACCAGACATATGAATTAGCTGAGTTATCCATGGGGAAGAAGGTACTTTATAACAAATGAGTGTATCGAGTGAAAGGGTAGTATGATGGTTCTAAGAGATACAAAGCCCGACTAGTTGTTAAAGGATTCCAGCAGAAGGAAAGAGTTGACTACACTGATATTTTTGCTCCCGTTGTGAAGCTCAATATTATCAGATCAATGTTGAGTATTGTTGCCATTGAAGATCTTTATCTTGAACAGTTAGACGTGAAGACCGTATTTCTTCACAGACTTGGATGAGGAGAAATACATGCACCAACCAGAAGGTTTATTAGAAAAAGGGAAGGAGAACATGTTATGCAGACTTAAGAAGAGTTTGTATGGTCTGAAACAAGCCCCAAGACAGTGGTACAGAAAGTTTGACGGTTTCATGCAAAAGGAAGGTTTCCAGAAGTGTAACACCGACCACTGTTACTACTTCAAAAGATATAGGACTAGTTATATTATTTTACTACTTTATATTTATGATATGTTAGTAGCACGTTCAAATATGGATAATATCATAACGTTGAAGCAACAATTGTCAAAGGAGTTTGAAATGAAAAACTTGGGTCCAGTAAAGAAGATTCTTGGAATGCAAATCACAAGAGATAAGCATAGAGGGATTTTGCAGTTATCTTAGGCAGAGTACATCAATCGTGTTTTATAAAGATTCATCATCGGTAACACCAAACCAGTCAGTACACCTTTGGCAAGTCACTTTCACTTGTCCAAAGATTAGTCTCCTCAGACAGAGGAAGAGAGATTTCATGGCTAAGGTTCCTTACGCCTTAGCCATTAGGAGTTTGATGTACGCGATAGTCTGTACAAGACCAGACATTAGTCATGCAATAGGAGTTGTTAGCAAGTTTATGTCAAATCCAAGGAGAGCTCATTGGAAAACAATAAAGTGGATTTTGAGGTATCTACAAGACACCACAGAGAAAGTACAAGGTTATGTAGATGCAGACTCTAGAGGTGAAGTCGATCACCAAAAAAGTACCACCGGTTATATATTCACTATTAGAATTACAAGTGCTAGTTAAATGTCGTAATTATAGAAGATTGTCACTCTATCCATTATAGAGACTAAGTATGTAACAATGACTGAAGCCAGTAAAGAGATAATATGGCTTCAAGGTTTGTTAACTGAGTTAGGATTCAAACAAGAGAAGAATATTTTGTACAGTGATTTTTGGCTACATTTTTCTATTCCGTTTTAATGTGCATGTAGACTTAAATAATGTTGTGGCATAAAGAATAGAAAGTATATGTGATTAACGAGTATGATAGTAAATGTATATATGGATTACAGGTGTTATGTACGTGTATACGGGTTTACGGAGTTAGATAATACGCGGGTGACTAGATAACCGAAATGTACATCCAGAGTAGATATGTGAGTGAGTAACCGAAATAGATGTCCAGTGTACATAGACGATAAGTGAGAGACTGTGTTATGAGACGGATGAAACACAGTATACGGGTGTACATGCGTGATGAGATGAATAGGACACTGGCAATACAGGTGCTCGTGTGTTACCTAATAGGTGAGACATAAGAGATGCGTGTGTGTGCTCATGAGTGGTGGAAGATATGAGACACGAGACAAAGATGGTACATGGAGGTACCTTCATGATGTAATGGATGATACGGGTCACATGCATGTGACCGTATGTTATAGAAATGAGTGAATAGTCACGAGATTGGATAGTATACGTATGATATAAGCCGGGGTGTGAGCCGATATGGACTAGGGCACTTAGTAGTTTGATTGAGAGTTATAGGATATAAGAGATAAATGAGGTATCCATATATTGTGCCTGCGGGTATGATTGTGTAACGACCTGAAAATCCAAAACAATGATTTTGGGCTGTAAATAAAAGATTTCAAAGTTAAAAATCTTAAAAGTGTGTAATTATTACATATACGGGATGACACGGATGTGATGACGTTGTGTATACGAGTTTTTAGAGATTTTAGGAGTTTTCAAAAAATTTGACTAAAATGTAATTTTACATGTGTTCGTGGATTTTTCGCGTTAATGCCCGATGGTGACATTTTAAGGGTCACGTGAGTGAGAAATAGATGAGGATGGGTTGGCATTGAGATGCCGAGACTTTGGGGTTGAGATTTGCGATTGTTGAAAGTTTAAAAATTTATAGATAGATCCCCGAGTATCAAAGTCTATAAAAACAGCATAGTGACCCTGCATTTTCAAAACTCTGTAGAAACACCCCTATTCACCAAAAATCGCTCCACCGCTACAGTCACAGGTGACCGTTCGCATTCCCGACAAGTTAGGAGATGATATGGGTGGCGATGGAAAGCTTTCGATCTGCTGATCACTGTGGTGTCCTCCGTTCACCACTCCAAGGCCTGCATTAGCTTGAGCGACACCGAGAAGATTTGGCTACGTCAACGTTGATCTCCCTCCTCCGTCGTCGACCACCTGTACCATCGGTCGACATCTCTTTCTCTCGGCCTGAGGATCCCGAAACTAGTCCCCGATCGATCATCCGATGCCAAAATCGTCAAAAAAAGGGAAGGAATCGTTCAGTTTCCCCCTCTTTGATCTGCTCTCTGATCACTGATCTCGCTCAAAATTAACCTTCGGCTAAGCGGTTGTTGTAGCGTAGCTTTAGGTATCGAATCCACAGGGAG
>JANKKB010003542.1:3686-20504 GCA_026225775.1 Bursera palmeri
ATATAGAAAGAAAATAGGTTATAAAAAAATAAATAAAAGAAGTTCAATTCTTTATAATTGTTTTCAAATATCGTTGTTGAACTTCTTATTAGCAATCTTTCTTGACAAATATATATTATTTTGAACGAATTCATCTTTGTAGTCAAAATCAATACCAAATCAGAACCGAAAACAAATCTAAATAAAAAAAAAAACCAATATTATAAATAAAATATATAATTGGACGTATCTTTATTGACCATCAGATCATACCGAAGCCGTAATTAGCTTGTCTTTATTGCAATTTGCATGGAATTGACAAAGTTTAACAATAATTTTATTACCAAGTGGATATTTAAATTGAACTATTTAAATATACTCATTGTTATAATCTTATTACAACAAGAACAAACGTCGACGGCAACACAAAATACAAACGAAAGATTGTATAAGTATGAATGCAAATTAAAAAAAAAAAACTTATAAAATATATACGTTTTCATAAATGTCAAAAGTTAAAGTCCAAATGTGACAAATTTGTATAAAATAATGATGATCAAAATAATATAAAGTTTCAATGTGGACTTTAGAACTTATTAACGAATGATAGATATTTAACATAATGGTTTGTTTGATACATAATACTCTAATTATGTATTTAAGATTTAAAGTCATAGATAATCTATAAAAAAATAAATTATGATAAAATTACAAATAATCTATAATATTTAAATTTTTTTAATTATAGTTTTTGAATCAATAATAGTTATTGATTTATAATCTATATAACATGTTATAATTTAATGTATACAATCAAATTCTATCATACCAAAGAAAAAAATAATAATAATAATAAAAGAAAAAAAGTTGAAGGAGCGTTTAACATATTCTTTCGTAAAATGATCGTGTTCTTGATTGGACGCTATTTTGTACATTGACATATGTGTACTTGTTTGGACTCTAGGAAAATCCAAGAAAAAAGTCATTGAATTTTTACTAAAAAAGCCATTCATTCACGAGAAAAGTTCTCTCCATAAACTGGGCTTTGACTGGCTCTTCACGAATATGATGAGCTTTGGTTGAGTTTAATTCAATTTCTTTTTAGAGGCATAATAATCATAGTAGTGAACAAGCTTTTTACTCATATTTCGATTCATTTTAAAGACTATCAATTGCATCTGAAAATTCTTCCATACGGATATTTTGACTTTCTAATAATATACATTTCAACACTTGCGTGTAATACCTAATTCTCTCATAAAATAATTGATCTCATCGATAAAAAAATTCATCGTAAAAACGTTTTTTTAATGAAAAAAAATATGTAAAGACGATAACTTTAGAATAAATTAAAAAAAAAAGATACTCGTTCTTTATCAAGCAATATTAAATGTCAAGTAATCTAATATGATTGTCAAAGTTGTTGTCTTGTTGTTTTTTTTTTTTTATTATTATTTATTATTTATAATGAAGTGCATGAATCCTGAAGTTAACTCGATGATAAGATTAGTCAATTTCATAATGAAACACTAAATCGTGGCCCAACAAATATTAAATTTTCTTATGGGCTAAATTGGCCCAAAAATTTACAAAGCCCAAGTTATACGAAGACCGTGGGCCAAGCCTTAAAAAGAACTACATTAGGAGGTGGATAATAGATTTATAAGGTTGCCTAAAACTTATTAACGGCCATTCCATTTGCTTTCCATTACGCAACGTGATTTTAAGTTTTGGGGAGACCGATATAGATGGTCATGCCACCCATGTGATGCATCTACCTAATAAAAATTTGTCATAAATATAATTATTTAAAAAAAAAAAAAACTGATAGTGGTTAGATAAACGCAAAGTTAAATACATAAATAATAATATTATTGAATGAGTATGAAGAATATAGTATGTCTATTTCACCAACACACACATTTTGTGATAGAATGATCGCCTATATTGTCTCGCATCCATCATGCCTTAATTATTATTATTATTATATATTTTTTTTCATGGTTTCATCTATGTAACCTCTCTCATGATTGTGAAATATAAAAACAAAAATATATATAATACGATTTTGTAATAGACGTGTGTAGGAGAATTACGAAGTTCTTCGACGTATTTTTAATAAAAAATGGATCTCTTACTACCCATTGTTAAAGAGCCCAAGGAGGCCCAACTGAAAATATGTACTTTTGTTTCAACTTTAGTCATTGACTTCACTCTTCACTCTTCAACAAGGACTCAACTCTCAAAAGTCTTGGTTTGAAAACTGAAAATTATTTGGGTCTTGTCATATGACGATACAAAAAAACAATAAGGAAATTAAAGTTTTCGTGATTAAAAATTTCGCGGTCTTGAATAACAAATATATGATAATATTATCTATCCAATATCATAACGTTTCCTAAATAGTTATTTTTATTTGTGCATATGTGGTTGCATTAAACGCACCGTATCGTAATAAATGTCTTTCAAATCAGCTACCAGCAGGCGGCAACCAGCCACACAGGGCCAATTATGTAATTCCAAGCTCCTTTCACGGCCTAAAGCCAACACCAAATGACAAATCACCAAACTTCCTTCTCAGAAAATCAAGGCCATTATGGTGATTCCACTACCCAATCTCTCCCGATTTAAAAAGTAAGGCGATCTCTCTGTCTCTCCCCCAATTTAATTCCGAAAACAAAGAAAAAAGAACAAAAACAGAAAAACACAAATAGCTTTTGCGGTTTCTCATATTTGGCTGAGGAGGTGTTCCATCGCACCTCTTCAGAATCGTAAATCGATTTAAATCCAAAACCAGAAAATAGAAAAAAAAATATTTCACGCTTTATCGCTCTCTAATTTTCTCCTACTTTATCCCACATGGCGTCCGACCATCCTCCCATGGACAAAAACGCTGTTTTCAGAAAGTTGAAAGCAAAATCGGATAACAAGGTTTGTTATTTCGTGTTTTTTCGTTGGATCTGGTTCAGATCTGTGCAATTACTTCTCGGATCTTGCAATTTCAGTTACCGTTTGGTTTGTTTATGCAAAATCTGTTTTCCTGTTCAGATGTGTTTTGATTGTAATGCGAAGAACCCTACGTGGGCTTCAGTGACGTACGGGATCTTCCTCTGCATCGATTGCTCTGCTGTCCACAGGAGCCTCGGTGTCCATATCAGCTTCGTTAGGTAATTTTTTAAGCTTCTGTTGAATACCTGATTTGGTTTAGCTGTTAGCGTGTTTTTTAATGTAAAAATGTTGATAGCTTTGTATTATTCTGGATTTGATTAGGCTTAATTATTGTTTTTGGAATTGATACAGTAACTTAATGGATCAAAAGTATATAATTAGTTGCACTTTGCATGTTTTTGTGGATCCAGAAAGTTGAACTATTGCGTGTTGGATCTGTAAAATAGCATTATTCCGTAGCCAGGGGCATTCTTGTTGCTTTTGTGTTATCTTGTTCTTTATTCAAATCTTCGTCATAGTTTTCTCATTACAATTTTTTAAATGTGGAAGGTTGGCTGAATGTTTAACCTGTGTTTGTTTGAGATATTTAATTCGACTTAGAGGTTGTGCCTATAGTTATAGATGGGTAGCTGTTATGCATTAGGAAGATCTTGTTGCCATACCAACCTAGAATCTATAGGGAGATCTTCCTTTATAAAGCTTATGACAAGCAAGTTTATTCAAAGTTTATACAGATTCATGTGATTGGGACTAAGCGCAATGGGGAATGGGAAGTGGATGATGACTGCTTTCTGTAGATAGTAAGTTAAGATCATTTACTGGGTGATTATGAAAATAAATGTTAGTTAAGGATCATTAACTTAAAGAGCATGATATTGTAAAATTTTTGTGGTAAGAAGCAATATATAGAAGGGTTTAACTATCCCTAATATATGGTTTTTGTGAGTGTTGCATTTGTTATTCAGAGATGGGTTGGTTTTTGGGTGCCTAATCTTGTGTTACAAACTTTGAAAGGCAGCCTTTCATTCTTTCAAACTTTTACTGCCTGATTCTGTAGTGATTTGTCTCCCTTCCTGTTTTGTTTGTCCATAATGATTCTCAACTTCAAAGTTAAAAGATTCATACTTCCAAATTTTTGCCTCTCTACATGACTGAAAGCTTTAAATTTTTTCTTTGAATTTCAATTTTAGATGAAGGATAATGTTAGAGAACTTTGTTTAGCTGTAATGTGTATATATTTAATTGCTACTTTGAAATTGCCAAGCATTTCTATGGCAGACTATAACGGATGAGAGAGTAGATTTTTTCTGGGTTTGAACTGGAGGAATGTAATTTTGTACATTATTTTTGAAATCGTATAGTTAATTTTTTGCATAAGCACCTTAAAACAACTCTAGTTTGAAATCATATTGTTAATAACCTAATGGATCTCCCTGGACGGCCATTTTGTTTCTTTTGGGGGGAGACATTAGTTTGAAAGTTTATTTTTAATAACTTATGGCATTCCCTGGGTAGCCATTATGTATTTATGTTCTGTTGGAGAGATAGAGATAGAGAGAAGCATTTTAAGAAAACTGCTATCATTCCTTTCTTTTCCCCCTAATTATAATTCTTTTCATCTGTTCATATAGGTCAACAAATTTAGACACATGGAGCCCTGAGCAGTTGAAAACAATGATGTTTGGGGGAAATAACCGTGCACAGGCCTTCTTTAAGCAGCATGGATGGACTGATGGAGGCAAAATTGAGGCAAAGTATACTTCAAGAGCTGCTGAGTTATATAGGCAGATACTTTCAAAAGAAGTAGCTAAAAGTATGACAGAAGAGGCAGGTTTACCGTCATCACCAGTTGCTACTCAACAAGCACAAGCAACTAATGGACTTCCAGATTTTAAGATCCAGGAAGATCCTAAAGAAAATCTGGTAAAGCAAGAAACTCCTAATGCCCCTGTTTCGCCAAAAGTTTCTCATCCAGTTATTACCAGTACTGTCAAAAAGCCTCTTGGTGCAAAGAAAATTGGAAAGACTGGGGGGCTTGGTGCTCGAAAGCTAACAACAAAGGTAGTTATCAGTTTTGTCCTCTGTACAATATTTTGTAGCGGCTACGTATTTTGTTGGATAACTTAGTTTCATGTTTCTTATTTGATCATTCATGTTTTGACTCAAATTATCTTTTCTGTTTGGAAAATTGTTATTTCATGCAGTCAAGTGAAAGTCTCTATGACCAGAAGCCTGAAGAACCAGCAGCTATCCCAGTTGCCACCTCAACTAGCAACACTTCCCCGGTTGGTTCATCATACGCTTCTCGCTTCGAGTATGTGGAAAATGTCCAATCTCCTGAATTGAGTTCTGGTGGCCCGCAATTGCTTAGCCATGTAGCTCCACCCAAATCATCAAGCTTCTTTGCGGATTTTGGAATGGACAATGGATATCAAAAGAAACCTAGCTCGTCAAAAGTACAAGTAAGTTATGAATTAACATAATTTAACAAAACTTAAAGTGGCATACATATTACTCTCAAGATTTGACATTATCAGCACCTTATAGGTTTTAAATCTCGGTTCAAAAATTGTATGTAGAGCCCAATCTTCTTGGACTGATTTACTTAATTTAGGCAAGGGAAAAATACTTTACATGACACAGATATTTCATGGTCTTATGAGGATAGTGGTAATATACATGTATCTACTTGCATGCCACAGAAAAATCACAATTTTCTTGAAATAAATCCAAGAATTTGAGATGTGCCAATGACCTATTTTCCTCTGTTGAAATGCCTTTGTTTGCTTATGCTGAGTTCGGGTTTTTCTTTTTTGTTATTTTTGATTGGTTTTTGGTCTTTTTTACTTTTGTCTATTGGGGCTAGATGGTAGCACAAGAAATTGTCTTTTTATTTGTTATATTAAAAGTCGTACATCTTTCGGTTTGGTTGACTCTGTTAGCTAATATCTTTACATTACATGGGTGAGGCATGTTTCCATGGTATCTTATTCTTTATATATCCCTAATGCTATCAGATTCAAGAAACTGATGAGGCGAGGAAGAAGTTCTCAAATGCAAAATCTATTTCATCAGCCCAGTATTTTGGGGATCAGAACAAATCTACTGACATGGATACTCAAGTTACTTTGCAGAAGTTCTCAGTATGTGCCCTTAAATTGACTTGTAGCAAATTTTTTTAGGATATTTTGTTTTGAATGACTGTTTCTTTGAGTACTCGAATGTTTTCATTACATGTGTTGGAGTTGTTTTTAGCTAGCGATGTAAAACTTTGATAATAGAAACACTCAGGGAAATTACTGTTAGGCCCCCATGTAATGTAATTTGCGGAATGACTTCTGTTTCTAATATAATTAACCAAGTTTTTGTTATCTACAGAGTTCATCAGCCATCTCCAGTGCTGATCTTTTTGGTCATGATGCCGACAATGCCCCAATTGATCTTGCTGCTAGTGATCTCATCAACAGACTTTCATTCCAGGTACTTGCAAGTATTATGATATCATTCATTTGTTAAGCTTGAAGGTCCATGGGAAGATTAAACAGCCCCTAAGTTTCATCTCTTTTTCTTATTATTATTGTCTTCTAAATCTCTGATTTGGTTTCAGGCACAACAAGACATCTCTTCCCTTAGGAACATGGCCGGAGAGACAGGAAAGAGGCTAAGCACCTTGGCATCGAGTCTCATAACAGATCTTCAGGACAGAATCCTCTAATGATAAGGGGATGGTATTGGTGCTGTTGTGTTGAAATATATATCTGGAGTTTGTTGCATTACCAGCCAGCTTCTTCTTCTTCTTGTTGTGTAGGGAATGTAAAATGAGTCTCTGATCATACAATTCTTTTGGAAGACAAATAAAAATTTTATAACTATCCAGGCCGATATCACAGCCTGGACTTTTTATATTATGCTTTAGCACAGAGTTTGTTGAGACGAATTATATGTGCCTTTTTAAAGTTTTTTATCTAGCAAATCTTAAATCTCCCTTTGTAAACCAACCCAAGTTTGTGTATTGAGAGTTGCAGAAACTGCTAATGCAAATTATACTATTGTCTTTGTTGCTCTGTGGTGGGCCTGGGAGCACGCACAGCACTGATATATCGTCTTATCTTGCCTCTATTACAGCCATTTAATGTCGAAAATGATTTTTGGTATTGGCTATTGAGTAAATGTAATGATATATCATGATTAATAAACAATATATCCTTATTGTCAATTCCACTATGAATGAATATTGAGAGTTGCTAAGTAGGTTTCATCAATAATTATTTTTTAATTTTCAAAATCTTGAATGAAGATTGATGAACGATTAAGTTTTTGAGTTAATAGTTTCTACTCTCTCCTATTCAACCTTCAACATTATGTTCGGATCATTAGATTAAAATTATAGTTCTGTAATTTAAAAATTAATATTACGAATTGCACCATAAGATGGTGACATAGATCACATTATTTCAAAGATAAGATGAAAATAATATGTGGTATTATGTTTATTCTATTCAAAATTAAAACTGTTTGTTGTTATATAATGATTTTCTTTAGATGTAAAACTTTTAAGAATAATATTATATGATTTACCACGTAACTTAAGTATGTGTTTTGTATAACAAATAAATGATACACTAATTCTACAAGACGTCACTAGATTGAAACCTTAATATTTATATTATTAAGATTAGACCATATTTCTTGGAATTTAATTAAGATAATCTATTGTTTTTTAAAAAGAGTGATACTACATACTTATCGATAAACTTTTAAAAATAGTTTGGTACTTTATAAACTTATTATATATCATACATCCCAAAAAACATGATATTAATTTAAAATTACTTCATGATAATTATTCATTAACTATCAAACACAAAATTCGGGATGTAATTTGAGCTAAGTGGCATTATTGTAACTTTAAATAGGAATTTGATTTAACTAATAATACCTCTAAATTTTAATTGTTCTTCAAAAGATATGTTTGAAAATAGTCAATGAGGCAGCCATGTTATATATACATTTGTATATGTTCAATAGAATTTTTAACATATAAATAAATATATTATATTCATTTAATTAAATAAATAAAAAATAAAATGATAATGTCGCTTAATTTTTCCTTGTATTAAACCAAAGGAATTAAGCCAAACGAGAAAAGCATTATTTCAAATCTAGAAATCTCATTTTCAAGTAACTTTTTATTTGTTATTTTTAAAATCCGACTCTCTCTCGCTCCCCGGGGTTTATTTTTTTTATTATTATTATTACGTCGATCTAATAAACTAATATGTGCAAAAAAGAAAATGCATCTAAAATTGTAAAACACAAAACCCCGTAATCATATATTAGAAAAAATAAAAAAAGAAAACAAAAATCAAGAACAGTAACAGTAAGAGAATTAGAAGCTCTCGATATTGGCCCTGTTTCAGTCTTCAGTTTTCACCAAAAGAATTTTGGTCTAATTATAAGCAGGAAACGCCAAAAGGAAAAATGGCGGCTGCGTTTTCCCTCTCTTTTCAAAATCCTTTCTAGCATCTTCCCGCCTCTTCACTTCCAAACAAAACCCTCAAACCCTCAAATCTCAATTTTGCAATTTCACAGTATCACATTTCGAAATATCGCCATTCTGATACCCTTTTGGATTCTACATTCATTGAGATCCACTTCAATGGATTCCACTTCTACCCATCTCTTGCAATTGCAAACCCTAGAGGCCGACTCCGGCGGCCCTTCTCGTGTTGGTTTTGCCCAGTCTTTGTGTGAACAAACCCTAGATGCCGGTTCTTTGGCTTCTTTGCCTTCAAATCCAAATGGGTCTTCGCCTGTTCTGGATTTGGTCCCTTATGGTTCGAAATCTCTTGGTGGGTCTTCTTCGCTTAGTGATTCGTTGATGGAAGAAACTGATCAATGTTCGTTTCAGTACCGGCCGAATCTCAGAGAAGGAGCTTCGGATCTTGATGGGTCTTCGGAGATGGCGAGGTTCCATGAGAATCCGTTGTATTCCGCTGTTGAAGGAGACGATAATGGAGAAGATATTTACAGTGATAGGACGCCTCTGTGTTCTTACAGGCAATACCCGAACTCTCGTTCGGAGAAGCTATGGCCGAGTCACAACAGTAGCCTTTGGTCGCCTCGCAACGAACCCTTAAATTTCAAGCCTACTGGAGTGGTTAGTTGTTGAAATTACTTGAATTTTAATTTTTATTGTAATCGGTTTCTCAGTAGTGTTTTGATTTTTTTGAATTCGTGTTACATGTAGAAGAATTAGGTTTATTCATTAGATTTGTTTTTGCAGGGGGCGGGGCTTGATAATCTGGGAAACACATGCTTCATCAATGCAATTCTGCAATGCTTCACTCATACCGTGCCGCTTGTTCAAGGTCTTCGTTCCTGCAATCATGTGAAGCCATGTGATGGTGAGTTCAATTGTGGTAGTTGTAACTAAATACGTTCGGAATTGTGCCAGCATTTTAGTCTGAGTCGAGTATATGAACTGTCGTTTATTATTTCTTTTGAATTTGAAATTTGAGATTTAATATTTCTCTTGAAATTTCTAATTTTCAGGTACTGCCGAAGGGTTTTGTGTTCTCTGTGCTCTTTGTGACCACATCAACCTTTCATTAGCTTCTTCGGGAAAAGTTGTCTCACCTTCAAAACTTGTTGATAATTTGAACCGTATCCTTTTTCACCTTTGTTTATAGTCATGCAAATGTTTTATTTTTATGGCATTTTTCCTGATTATCTGTCATTGGAATACAGGAGATTTAGTTTGCTTCTTATTTTTTATATAACCAATGATAGTTTTGTTGTATAAAGTTTATACTGCTGTTAGTTCATTTAATGCTTAGAATGCTGCATCTGTTGTATACCTTTGTTTGCTAGATATACTTGATATTGGGAAGGGCTGTTTTTTCAAATAGGTAATGTAATTTATTGTGGTCTTTGACGAACAAATTATCAGATATTTCATCATCTTTTGAAAGATATCAGCAAGAAGATGCCCATGAGTTTCTGCAATGCCTGTTAGATAAACTTGAAAGGTGTTGTTTGCATTCTAAGAAAATTGATGAGAGTTTGTCCTCCCAAGATAACAACATAGTGGAGCAAATTTTTGGCGGTTGCCTCATTAGCAAAGTATGAAATCACCTTTTGGTATCTTGACTGTCTGCTATAGTGAATATTATGTTGAAAATAAATATTGATTTTCTCAATTTTTGGACTATAGATCCTTTTATTGTTTTTTCTAAATACTGTATCTGCATTTCAGTTGCGGTGCTGCAATTGTGGTCATTGTTCTGATACTTATGAGCCACTGATTGACCTGAGTTTGGAGATTGAAGATGTGGACACCCTTCAAGCTGCACTAGAATCTTTCACTAAGCTGGAAAAGATTGAAGATCCAGAGACAAAGTTTACTTGTGAGAACTGTAAGGAAGAAGTGTCAGTGGAAAAGCAGCTTATGCTGGACCGTGCCCCTTTAGTAGCTGCATTCCATTTGAAAAGATTCAAGACTGATGGATCCTATGTTGTGAAGATTGACAAGCATGTGGAGTTCCCACTGGAGCTTGACTTGCAGCCCTACATCAATGGTGGTCAAAACGATGACGTGGGTCAAACATGCTCTGTTGGTTACTAAGACAAATATTAGTAGTACAGTACTGTTAGATCTGTTAGCAATTTCATTGTCTAGTTTGGAATTCTTTGCTGTTTATTTCACTATGAGTACAAACTGGTTTTAGAACAAAAAAAGTTAACAAATTTCTCTTGTGCCTTTTGATTACTGCAGGAGGAGTTGAAGTATCATTTATATGCAATTGTGGAGCACACTGGGTCTTTACCTACTTATGGGCATTACTTTTCTTACATCCGTTCCTCCCCAGACACATGGCATATACTAAATGATTCCAGGGTAATTATTCTGTAAACTGTTTATAGTTAGCTTTTTGTTGTAATTCTCTTTCTTTAAATGTTGCTTGGTTTTGTTCCATAAAGTAAAATGTAAACTCGAAATGAGGAGTAGTGTACTTGATCTTTTTCCTTTTCCCAAAATGTGGTAATTTGGATTATTCCATGTGGGGCTTCTTCCAGTAGTTTTTGTATCTCATTTGATATGTGATTCAAAATATTTTTTCCAAATTTCAGACAACTATTTTTTTTCTCTCCTTCCAAGGATCATTAGATATCAGAGCCGCTGTAACGTTAAGGTGATTTGTATTTGTTGATAATTGAGATTTGTTTTTGGGTAAGAATAATTAGAGAGAATTAGGTCGTGTTAAGTGTATCAAAAAAGGGATTTGGATGTCATGCTTAAATTGGGTTAGAATTGGAATTTTTACAATGCAATTCAAATCCATGTTTGGTGGAAGACTTGATAAGTTGTGTATTCGAGATCTATGGTAGTGGAAGTTTTTGGCAGTTCGATGTTTACTGTTAATGTTTAAATTTTCATCTAAGCATTTTTTGTTATCAGGTTGCTGAATTCCAAATCAGTTTTCCTGAATTTTGTAGACATCATCCATGGAACTTCATTTTCCTTCTTTGTTTAATCTTTTGTAGGTCACCAGCATTGAGGAGAAATATGTGCTCTCCCAGGATGCCTATATTTTGTTCTATGTCAAGGAGGGCACACCCTGGGTTTCAAGTCTATTAGAAGCTGAGAAGTTAAGATTGGATCCTAATGTTTCAAATTCATCGCCCAAGTCAGTTCTAGATAATGTGGACAGTGATTTTACTTCCTACTGTAGGGTAACAAATGCTGGAACTTCTGAGGTTAGTGAATTCAAAGATTCTTCTGGTGGTGGTTCAATTCATTCCTCTTGTGAAACAAGATCTGAAGCTGTTGAGGTTAACAAAAATAGAGATTCTGTGGAGGGAGTTTCTGCACGTTCTACCTTGGGTTCAAGGGAAACTGTGGCGGATCTTGAGACTAGAGATGATATTCCCATTATTGATGCTTCAAAGCCATCTAGGGCAAGTGACCGCCATGGTGAAGTCTCTTGTAATGAGAAAGCATGTTACATGCAGTCTCTTGAGGAAATTATCTGTGATCAGGGTATTGACAAAGCTAAAAGCAATGATGGTTTCCATCCTTTGACACCACCGCGATCCCCTAGTCCAGATGATCATTCTAGCAAGCCTTTAGGTGAAGAAATGCTCTCACCAATCAATTTTTTTCATTTGTATGAATGTTTTCCCTTTAATTTGTTAATTTGAAATAACTTGGTGCAAATTTTGAATTTTTCAGAAGCCTTCAGTATCCCGCATAAGCATCTAAAACGGGAGACTCAGGTAAATTGTAAAAGACAATTGGAAAGGAGTGGTAAGGATTTAGAAAGACAGGAAGCTATGCGATGCCTTAAGAGGAATATGACTGGTACAAGGTTTATGAAACTAGCCGCTGCTGTAAATGATGGTTCTTTACACAAGAGGAGAAAAATTAAATCATCTCCATGTAAAAGGGCCAGTCCACCTAGTGCTCGCCGTAGGCACAGCCATGGTTCGGTCATGCGCCGTGTGGCAATATGATGTTAAACTACCGTGATATTTTGCTGAATAGAAATAACAGATGTTAAAATTAAGGTTAGTAATCTACACTGAAGATTATGTTGATCTTATATCTAGCGGAAAATGTAAAGTTCAGTTAATATTTTGGTAGTAATTTTGACTTACAGTATTCTGAAATTAGGGTAAAAGTTTCTTATTCTTTCAATTGATTTATGGTGCACAGCTTGGCCTAAGATGGGTAATTGCTAAAATGATTGATGGTAGCTAAATTGACTGAGTCTAGTTTCTTAAATGCTATCTTATCTCAATTATATAGCTTTTGAAGATGGTGAAGACATTGTGGGGTTAATGTTTTGAAGTTGACCAAGAAATTGACGTGTATGTTTACGATTAGTGGTTTGAAAGAGGCTAACAAACAAAGGAGTAGTTCCTTCGTTTAGGGTATTTGTAAAATTCTTGTCTTATAATAAAAAATTGTATGAGGTTGATCGCTGTGCCTGTGGGAACATTTCGGTTCATGTGGGTAATAATTAACCATATTTGAATAGAAGCTCAAGTAGAACTTAACGCCTTAAACTTTGGAAAGAGACTAAATTGTATACAGAAAAAAAAAAATTTCTCCAACAAAAAAGTAATTTTGATTTTTTTTTTCGTATATGATATTAGAAATGATTAATTTTTTGAATTGGAATATTCTTAAGTAGATTAGATATTTATATATATATATATCAGCAACAATTTTATGGGTATAAAGTTTGTATTATAATTGTGATGTAGTATTATGTGAGTGGTAAGGTAATAAATCATAAGAATGGTAAGGTGTTTATGTGACTAGTAAGTTAATAAATCAGATGAATAGTAAGGTTAATTTATCAGTATTTATTTTTTTGACGTTTAAATATTTATTTTATTAATCATATAATACCACATCAGTTGGGATAAAAACTTTATATTCATATCATTATTCTTATAAATATATAGATACATTTATATGTTTTCAATTTCTTTTATCATATTTTTTACTCATCAAATAACGAGCATGAAAACTCATTGTTAAAAACATAAACACTATAAACTTAGTGGTAGTCAATGACATAATTAAATCAATCGTTTTATATACAAAATTAAATTTATAATAGTGAACACTTGCTACTCGCAATGTTACAGCAACATAAACCAATTTAGTTTTGTTTGGCAACCTTGACTTCTGCGTCGCCTTCACATTGCTGAACGCTATACCTATTATGTGGAAGAGTTGTCTTCAGGAGCATCGGAACTAGAACCTTTCCTATCTGCCAATGCTCACATCTTTACTTCTCTGATTCCAACACCAAAGACGAAGAATGGATGAACCCGAGAAGATCAGTACAACCTAAAACAATGTAGAAGGCAAAAAGGGTGTTTATATTTTTAAGAAACAAGTTTTCTTGTTGCTGATGTGTAAAATTAGCACCAACCAGAGATATGACACGTATAATGAAACGATAACCAGAAGACGAAAGTGTTTATACTATAGATAAAAATAGGAAAATAAAAAAAGTAGCTTTAAAATAACTTCGAAGGATCAATCTCACAATCACATGTTACAAAACACCAAGAAAATGACTTAAGGGTGCTGGTGACAAGAAAATGAGTTTCTAGTGAAGGGCATGGATTGAGTGCTTCTCCTAAAAGCACTTAAACATATATATCAAGGATTATCTTTTAAAAATTAATTGCGTGTCAAAATTCTCTATCATACATTCCAAAGGTGACTTAGTGCAATGTCAGGCCATAGGCAACTACCTCAATTGTTGTCTAGATAGAGCAAAGCCGGCTCTGGCAGCTAACACCTTCCTCGAATAGGCATAGTTTGGGTAAAATTTAATGATAAGCATCTTAGAGCACTAGAAATTGACTTGGATTTTGGAATTATTTCATGCTTAGTATGTGTCAAAACCCTAGGTACCTAATTAATTATGCCAAGGCCTCATTGTCTTTTCCTTTCAAGACAAACTTGAAACTTTATTTTTAAGGTACTCGAAGCCCTTGCTAAACTCCTCTAGACACTCAAACATTTGTAGAAGCAAAATAGACAGAATCTCTTCAACTCTTAGCTATTCTAGAAACTATGGTTTTTAATTACTCAGCAAGACCTTCTTGGAGACGCGTCAGATCTTGGAAAGCTGAACCAATTAGGTCTACGCGGCAGGAGTCACCAGGCTCAGCAAATACTGCTCCACGTGTGGTGATAGTCATGGATGGGCTTAAAGATTTCACCACCGAGGCTCTGGAGTGGGCGCTCAGGAACATCACGAGTGCCGGTTCCACTGTTACTCTCATGGGTCTCATGCCTTGGCTTAACATTCGCTGTAAGGATAATAAGCAAAGTCCTGAACTATTGCTTGCCACTATGTGTGTATATATATATATATACACACACATTTAAAGGAACGTTTTATTAATTATAAATGATTTTGATTCTTTCTTACATAGTAAGTTAATATTTATTATTTACCATGTTAACATGCAAGTGACGTGTTAATTAAGATCTTCTGTCATTTTAATTATTTGCATGTGCTACATATGTCACTAGTATCTTGGCAAACATGGCGGGACGTCTGGATGCTAGAACTGGAAGACGTGATTATTGCAAAAAAGAGAGGTGAATGGAAAAACGATACCAAATATTTCAAGCTTCAAGCAGTGATGGAACTCTGCAAAAAATATGGGGTACATATACTGCATATATATGTATATATATATGGAGCAAGTTTATACTTGAAATGATAGCACGTCACTTTACGGTATGTGCATATATAATATGTAATTCTCCTATTGTGATTTGCTTCGAAAATATGTATGATGCAGGTTTTGCTTAAAAAGGAAGTTGTAATGGGTTATCCTCCCCGAGACCTCGTTGCTCGGAGAATCCTCAAGCTTCAAGCTACATGGGTGGTTTTTTATGATAGGTAAATATATAGATAATACAATTTTGATAATAATTATTAAATTGATTCTTGAAAACTATACAATTAATTTAAAGGTGTTTAAAAAGAATCGATAACATTATCAATTTGTGATGTGTACAGTGACAAGTATCATAAAAAGAGTAGGAAATTCTATGAGGAAAAGATTCCATGCAACATGGTGATCATGAATGAAGAAGGAGGCGTTGACATGATCAAAGGGCCGCAAATGATCGATAATGGGAGCACACCTGGAGAGTCGCCAGCGTCCTTGGTGCCTACTCCAAAGCTGATGATATCTGAACGACTGAAGGTAATATTGGAGGAACACGAGTCGGAGAGTGGCGAAATAAGATCAGAATCTGTATACTACAAGGCCTTGCACGGGCTGATAAGATAGTGATTAATTAGCACGATCATGGCAGAAGTTGAAAAGCTGATAAAGATGTTACATACTCGAAGGGCCATGCGATTGCTCTTCTTGGAATAGAGTTGATGGAGTTAGTATCTTTATGATCTTTAATGCACGTACGTAGGTTTATTTAGTTTGATTTTTCCCCCTGTTACTTCAAGCATTTGTTGTAGAATATGATAATTTGCGTCTGTTTAGTCTATGCTTTTGGCTATCAATGTAACTAGCTTGACTGCCTCATGAGCTCTAGGCCGTATGCTAAGCTCCCTGTAATAAATTCATATCATCCACCAGGAAAAAAAAAAAAAAATTCTGAATAAAGCTTTGTAGGCTGAATTCTTAATTAAGAAACAGAATTTTCATCTCCTCATGTCCATAGTCACATTAATTTTTATAAAATATAGATATATAATTATTTATAACACTGGGGTCGAGAAAGTTTTAGATGAAATAGATATACCAATCTTTAATATCATTAGTTTGGATGATTTAAGAATTAAAATATATAGTGAAATGATAATATTGGATATATAGGTGTACAAATTGTGTTATGTTTGTTTTATCTAAATTTTGTTAAGAAGTTTAGAGACACTTATATAATGAACTAAATATATCCATGTTATTCTTTGAATATCTTTTCTTTTTGACTAAATTACCCTTTTTTTTTCAACCTTAGTGCTAGCTAGATACAGAGTGTTATTCTATTCCCTCTATTGAGATGAATGCAAGCGAATGACACGCTAGAATTGAAATTGTGTAAAAATGATAGCTGAAATTCAAGACCCGTACTAAGGATAGGAGAAGGTAGAGAGATTTGTATTGTTGAACTTCGAATAATATAACCACCAGAAAGCCCAGAATTCTACTTTTTTTTTTTTGATCGTGTCAAGAAATGATATGGCGTTGGCATTTAAAGGAATAAGTCTTTTGGCTTTGGATGGGTTCTTACCAACGACAGGTTCAGCCGCCTCACTATATGACGCTTCGGAATAACTCTATGTGGGCAAAATAAACTGAAATTAGATGGCGCCATGA
>JANKKB010003544.1:0-79676 GCA_026225775.1 Bursera palmeri
CTTGTTTGTTTTCAATTGGCTCAAGTGACGGCAGAACCACTATAAATAGCTGTAACATTTCATTGCGATTTGCATCCGAAAATAAAGCAATAAAAGGCTGTCTTCCTCTCTTATAATATTTCCTTATTTGTTAACTTTCATTATACTTTAGTTATTTATATTTACATCCCTAATTTGTATTTGTTTATTTTATAGTTAAATTCACAACAGTAATATTATATTTAACAATTTTTAAATAAAAAAATTATTATTTTGATAAATATTCAATCTTTAATATTTTAATTGTAAAAATTATTAAAAAAAAGGTAAAAACAAAGAAGGGGTAATGATTGAGGTACTTCACGTTGCCCAAGCCCGGCGCCTATGCAAAATAGAGGAGGCCCAATAGATTGAGATATGGAGATCCATCCATCAATCCGGTTCGGGCAACACAGCTCGTAAAAAAGGATCCTAAACGGATCGCAATAGGGTAGAAACAAAGCCAAGAATTGCAAAACGAGGATCTGATTCCGATTGATCTCTGTATCGGAGTGTCGATGTTTTCGGGTTTTCTAACGAAACACTAGCAATATGGAAGAGAAGAAGAACAAGTATAGTATAATTGTCCCAACCTACAACGAGCGCCTCAACATTGCTATCCTCGTATATCTCATCTTCAAGCATCTGAGGTAAACCATTTCCGCACCCTCTCCCTTTGTAGAATTGAAATCATTGAAGTGTGAATCTTCATGAGAAGAACTAATCCTTGAGTTGATCATTTTGCTGTCTTTTCGTCGTTGGTTTATTTAGGGATGTTGATTTTGAAATAATTGTGGTTGATGATGGGAGTCCCGATGGTACGCAAGAAATCGTAAAACAATTGCAGCAATTGTATGGAGATGACCGCATTGTACGTGCATAATACCTGAACTTGAATCTGTGTTTGAATTTAGTGTCGGGTCAAATTTAAATGCTTATTTTCTTATTTTGTCTCTTTCATGGTGCAGCTAATAAGACCTAGACCAAAGAAGCTTGGGTTAGGTCTGTAACTGGAATTTTTATTTTATTTTTTAAATTGTAGCCAAAAAATGAAGTAAATCTTGTTGAACACGGTTAATTTCAGGCACGGCTTACATTCATGGTTTGAAGCATGCATCTGGAAATTTTGTTGTCATTATGGATGCTGATCTGTCTCACCATGTAAGTGCATTTTGGATGTTGATAATAATTTTGAACAGTGTTCGTTGGTTTGGAAAATGATGAAACCATTCACTCAGGATGGCGTCTAGAATCTCTAGATTACCATGCATGCTTATCTATTAGCTGCTAGTCTGCGTGTTCTACTTTTTTGGTGGAATGGATTTAAGTCGGTTTGTTTAATGAGCTACATGTCTGTGGGAAGATATAATTTATATTTTGATCATTTATAAAAATGTCAGAATGATATTATTTGATACAGCCATCAGCATTAGAAACTCATTCATTATACCATCTTAAGGTGTGCTATGCCATCAGCATTTAAGTATTATCCCGTCTAATTTATCACTTGTTTTTTGGCAGCCCAAGTACTTGCCAAGCTTCATCAAGTAAGAAATTTTCCTTTCTATTTCCCATGTATTGTTACATTTTGCTGAGGATACCTAATTTCTTGAAATATTTCTGGTTCCTTTTGGCAACATGTTTATTAGGAAACAGTTGGAGACGGGTGCAAGTATAGTTACAGGAACCCGGTATGTTAAAGGAGGTGGTGTACATGGGTGGAATCTTATGCGGAAACTAACAAGCAGAGGAGCTAATGTCCTTGCACAAACATTTTTATGGCCTGGTGTATCGGATCTGACTGGATCTTTCCGGTACATGAATTGTTTTGAAGGATTAAGCTTTTATGCATTTTTACCCTTTGATAACTTTTAGAATTTGCATTTCTTGTTCTTATAGGCTTTATAAGAAATCAGTACTTGAAGACATCATTACGTCTGTTGTGAGTAAGGGATATGTATTTCAAATGGAGATGATTGTTCGTGCTTCTAGAAAGGGCTACCACATTGAAGAGGTAAAGTTGTGTTTTTCTCTTATCAGATGTATGATTGAGATTAACAGGATTTGTTGCCCATAATAATTTTCTAATATTTTTTTTTGTTTTTAATCTTGTTAAGTTAATCACTTGAATCTCTAGATGTAAGTTCGTGAATTCTTTATAAACATGTATATGCACTTACTTTGTGTCTGGATTACACTTCTATTTATAGTTTTCCATCCCTTAACCCAAATACACATGTTTTTCCTACATAATTGTTTCTTACATTAAAAATCAAATGCAATGATAACAGTTTTTTTCGATTGGGAAACAGTAATATGAACAATTATACCTACCATTGGCATTTACAGTTGCTCTATTTCAGAAGTGAATGAATTACTAGCTTTGTTGCAATATTGTCTTTTTTCTTTAAAGTTGCTTTGTTCTTTTTTTTGTGTTTTGATGCCTTTCCTATTTTTTATTCACTTAGCTTTATGGTTTTTATGTTTCCATTTTGTTTTTATTTCCTTGGTTTGTTCAATAGATTGTTTTTATTACTTTGCTTAAAAATGCATTGTTCCATTTTCCTTTTTGAGGTTCTATGGAATAAAATCATCTGCAAGTCAACATGTAAAAGGTATAAAAGAATTTAATTTTTATGTTTTGAATCATGAAAACGTCTAAATATGAGTGCATCCAGAAAATGCCTTTTTCCTTACTTCTATCCTCTTCTAACAAAAATAGGGTATAGATATGTATATAATCTATGCATGAATTCCCCTTGACATACCATGTATTCATTTTTGGGGGTTGGTTTTAAACTTTTTTAAGCCTATTGTTTGATTCAGCTTTTTTTTCATTTCCGTAGGTTCCAATTACTTTTGTAGACAGAGTGTTTGGAAGTTCAAAGCTTGGAGGATCTGAAATTGTTGAATATCTGAAAGGTCTTGTGTATCTTCTTGTCACAACATAAGGGGAAACAAATTAAATTTATCAAATAGAGCACAAGTCTTCTGACACTTTTCTTATGTTTTCTTCTTTTTCTTGCTGTCAAAGAGTATATAGGCTTTAATCATAAAAATATATTGAAAGTTGCTGACGGGAAATTTTGTTGTACAGTCTTAGAATTAGTTTTCAGTTGATTTTGGCAAGTGTGATGAATATCTTTATTGTGAGATCTAATATAATATAACATTTTAGGAGAAGTATGTAATTAATCTTTCTGTCAAATGGAATACGCTCTTATCTGCAACAGTGCCCAAACACGGCGAAACACTAAATATTTTCGAAACAATACTACTACACTACAGCTGTTTCATTTACTTCTGAAATATTTAAAATTAAATGGTAAAGAGTGAAGGGTATTATTACGCATGAATCTGGTTCGAGTCTTCGACTGTGGTTACTGTTCACCAAGTGCGAGATCAAGAAACAGGGAGTCACTGACGCAAATTGGATATAGGTTACACTGTATGTACATATTTTGTTGATTGAACGCAAACTCAAGAGTTGGATATGAAATTCATTAAAGTTCTGTTAAAATATCGTAAAACCACTAGAAGGTGGTTGCACAGAGGCTAGAGCTAACAGAATATTTACTAGACACCCACACAACCAACCACTAATTTCCAGAAACATAGCGAGGAAACATTTAATCCATGAATAATTCGAGTCTTCAAAGAGAGAGAGAGAGAGAAAGAGAAAAAAAAAAAAAAGCAGAAAACCCCAATTGTTGAAATCATATCTTTCTAACTCTCCGAGTCCCCGTCTTCCGTTCGCTGGCAATTACAGAGTTGAATGGCAGAGGAGGCTTCTTGTTCTCCTTGCTCATGCTTCTCAGCATATATCTCGGCTCACTCCTCTCCACAGAATAAGCAGCAGATACAGACTTTCTCAGACTCTCAAGCTTCTTAGACTCCCTCTTCTTGGAAGACTCAACCGTAACCCCAAGAGCATACGATGTCGTCTTCCCAACATCACCTGTTTCACTTTTCTTTCTCTTCAGCCTCTCATTTCTCCTCGCCGAGTACTCCTCGTAAAATCTTCCCCTTTCAAAGACAGAACTCGAATTAGCACTCAAGTCAACACCCATCCCAGCTTTGCCTTCTCCGAGTTCATCTTGAACGATCTTTGCCAGAGCCCGTAACTCGCAAGAAATGGAGCGGTATTCGGGTCGAAGATCGGATTCTTCCACGTCCAATGAGCGGATCGGCTTCTGGGATTTCGATAAAGAACCTGATACAATACAACTAAAAGATTTTAGCAAGACTGCAACGAATATTGAACAAGATATATATACATGTTGAGATAAAAAGTTTCTATATCGAACCCACCTGGAGGAGTTTGCAGAGAATTTGAGTTCGATGATCGAATGGCTCGACGAGGTCGAACCCGAATCGGTGATTTAGCCAGCGGAGGCTTGCGATCAGTTCTCATCTTAGACATGCTTTATTGATTTAAAAAGAAAAACTCTAGAAAAGGAGAGATAGAGAGGGCGTTCAGTATCAGTAGGTGTGTGTTGTTGTTTTTGAATTGAGAGACTAAACAAGAAGCGTGAGGAAGAAATACTTGCCTCTTCGTTGCAACTTTTACTTGACCTCTTTGCTTCGTTCTTCGTGTACGTTCTCTTTGCTCTCTCTCCGTACTTTTGCGTTTTCCTCTGTTTATGATTGGCTTTATTGGGAGACAGAGATGTCTGTTTGAAATTCAAGGAGCGTCTCTAACGGTCATATTTTTTATCCGACGGTTCAAAATTGTTGCTATTTAAAAGGTAGATTACGTGTCACTGCCTTGTGATACTTGGAATACATTATTTTGGAAAGACAATTAAAGCCTTGGCGTTTTAATTAATTATAATGCAATACAAACCATCCTTGATCGTAACTGTTATTGGTGATCCTGCTATTTAATCACCTTTCTCTCTAATGTCCCACTAACAACAAAAATTACTATATAATCTGTCCAACCCAGCATTGAATAAGATAAAATAAAGTAGGATAGAATTAATATAAAGTAAAAATAAATAACAAAGTAAGCAAAATATAAGGGAGCAAATGCAAATGTAAACTAAAGATCAATACACAACAAACTTAAGGCGTGACACTGCAAGGAAAAAAAAAAAAAAAGAGAGAGAGGATTGAAAAGAAAGAAAGAGAGAGAGAAAGAGTGTTATTGCTTTCTTAAACAAAGCATATTGTCCATATGCCTTAAGATTTGAGTCTTTGATTACCATATAATGCCATATGCAATTTAAGAAATCCACTTGATGTTGAATAAGCATGATATCTCCTCCAACTTCTTTACACATACTTTGAAGGATGAGGTGGCTATAGTGGAAGGTAGACAGTAAACAACATTACCCTATGGATATCTATCACTTTTAAACTAATTGTATTTAACTATATCAAAGAAAAATCCAATCGAATAAAAGACATTAGAAAACCAATATAATAATTTGGCATCGTCTCAACTCCAAAATACTCTCGTTTTAACGCAACTTCAAAATACAGTCATTTTGAAACTTAATATTTTGATCTAGGTTGACAATTTAGAGTTCATTTTGTTAAGATGGTTTTGCTATGTAGGAAAATATATCAATTCTATTTAAATGGGGCCTTGAAAAGGGTTTTAATATAACTTGAATAACAATAATTACAATCCACTTGATAAGTTTCGATTGAATTAATAGTGTTTCAGCATTGGGCTTGGCGGTTTGGTGAGAGTACTGACTACTGAGCCATAGCCCTTAATTATAGAGATTAAGTGAGAGATCTTGGACTTTTGAGGTTAAAAAATGGTGGTGCAAGCCATAATTCAGGATACCACATTCTCTGTTCTATTTTGTGTATATATTTCGTTATTTGATAGATTATTTATACACGTTACAAGTTGCAGATTTTTTGTGAAAGATGTATGAGTGAAGATGATGTACATGTGGATGGGTAAGATAACAAGACCCGCACAATTTAGTTGATAGGAAATGAAATTTTATTTGAATACAAGTAGCATTTATTACGTGCTCTCTCTCTTTTTTTTTTTTTTTATTGCCATCAAATTATAGAAATTTTCATTAGTCTGAATTTTTATTTTGTATTTTGGAGTAATTTTTATGGGCCTTTTAACTTCTATTCTAAAATTAGAACTCTTATAAATTCTTAAAATCATTATAAAACTTCTTCTCTTTAGAGTGGCTTCGTAATCATTTGTAATAGTAATTGTGTTTATTTTTTCATGTTTTGTAGTCATTTTAGTAACTTACATTTGTTTTATGGTTTGTTTTCAGATAAATTTATGGAACACACTTTAAATGTTAATAAAATTTTATAATCGTGATGACTTTTAAAGTAGGCACTCTATAGTTTGGATTTTTTTACGAGGGAAAAAGACATACACTCTCTAGTTTTGGCCTAAGTAAACTAACCTCCCACTTTAACACTTTCGTTTAATAGGAGTTAGATTGTTGGAGGTCTAAGTTCTACAAATACCAAAAACAGTTTGGGGTATTAACGGTGGTGTCGACGATAATCCTCCTACGCTCAAATTACTTTTTGAGGTACCAATGCTTTCTAATAAGATTTTATAAAAGGAGAAGCTCTCAAATGCAAATAATTTTTTTAGAAAAATGTATCATACCTTTGAAATTAGGGTAAAAGGATTTACATAACCACAAAAGAGGTCAATATCAGAGCCATATGCATAGGCCCATCACTCGGTCAAAGCACATTTAGCGACCATAGCCAGTGTGTCTTCCAAATCATATTATACCACCCAAACATGATAAGATTGGAAAATAAATCATATAATTGATTAATTTTGAGAAAACAAGAAAAGAATTTAATATAATTTCCACGTTATTCGTACATTATTCTTTTTCGAAATTACAGCAAAGCTCTTAATCATCCATTAGATAACGTGGATAGCATGTGCATGGCTTTGTTTTTAAACTAGTACCATACGGGTCAAAGATGCATTCGCTTTACCGTACAAGTGTCGTGGTGTTGCTATTATTTGATCCATTTTTGTATAATAAAATAAAAATAATTTATTTATTTTATAATTTTGTGAATTTGTATAAAAAAAGAAAAGAAAAGAAAATTATGAATTTTGTATAATAAAATTTATGAGTTTCTTCCGTCTGCAGTGGTCAATGGGTAGTCGAGAATCACATCACCTCTGTGGCATCGTGGCTCTCTTCATAATCGATCATGTGAGACACTTCAGTTGAAAGCGAAGTTAGCTTGTAATCTGAATTGCAGCTATTTTCCAAGAGCCAACAGTCAGTAAAGATAAGGATGGAGGGAATGATCCGTTGCCCCGTCAACTACGTTCCTCTGTCTCCGATAAGCTTCTTGGAGCGCTCTGCGATTGTTTACAGAGACAGGCTCTCTGTTGTCTATGAAGATGTCAGCTACACTTGGAAAGACACGCATCAAAGGTGTATCAAGCTCGCTTCTGCTCTCTCTCTCTTGGGAATTTCTCGCGGGGATGTTGTAAGTCTTTTAATTTTTCCCATACCCGTAATCTCTTTCTGCTAACGAGAGTGCCTTCTGTTTATTTTTGTATCTGTTAATTTCTATTTTTTTTATCTTAATTGCTTTTTTTTTTAATAAATGAAGTTTTAATTAAATCATTTCAACATGGGATTGTTTCTTATGAGTATAAATGTTCTTGATTTATTCTGAATTGGCTATCGATGAAGATGGGTATATGTGTGGCTCGCTTTTCTTAGCTGCCATTTTCATATTGGTGTTTTCCTGTCAAGTTTTGATCTGTCTTTATTGTTTTCAATTTGAGTAGGTTGCTGCGTTGGCCCCAAACATTCCTGCTATGTATGAATTACATTTTGGTGTTCCAATGGCTGGGGCAGTTCTTTGTACGCTTAATACACGTCATGATTCAGCTATGGTGGCAGTGTTACTGAGGCATTCAGAAGCAAAAACCATATTTGTAGATTACCAGCTTCTCCATATTGCTCAGGGAGCACTTGAAATTCTCTCCAAGGCTAAAACCAAGCTGCCTCTTTTAGTCATAATCCCAGAGTGCAGCAGGGTAGCTAAACTCAATTCCACTTCTGAAATCTTGGACTATGAGAGTCTCTTAGCAATGGGAAAACTGGATTTTGAAGTTATCCGACCAAAAGATGAATGGGATCCTATTTCACTTAATTATACTTCTGGCACCACTTCAAGCCCAAAAGGTGTCATTTATAGTCATAGAGGTGCCTATCTGAATTCTTTGGCTGCAGTTCTTCTTAATGATATGGGCTCAATGCCTACATATCTGTGGTGTGTTCCCATGTTTCATTGCAATGGTTGGTGCCTCACGTGGGCTGTGGCTGCTCAGGGTGGAACAAATGTCTGCCAAAGGAGTGTCACTGCGAAAGCCATATTTGAAAATATTGCTCAGTACAAGGTAACCCACATGGGTGGCGCACCCACAGTTCTGAACATGATAATAAATGCACCAGCCAGTGAACAAAGGCCTCTTTCGGGGAGGGTTGTTGTGATGACAGGAGGTGCCCCACCTCCTCCTCAGGTACTTGACAAGATGGAAGAATTAGGATTTATAGTGACTCATTCGTATGGTTTGACAGAAACCTATGGACCTGGGACAGTTTGTACTTGGAAACCTGAATGGAACTCGTTACCTCGGGATGAGCAGGCAAAGATCAAGGCCCGCCAAGGGTTGCACCATCTTGGCATGGAGGAAGTTGATGTTAAAGATCCAGCAACCATGAAGAGTGTGCCGTCGGATGCAAAAACCATGGGTGAAGTCATGTTCAGAGGCAACACTGTCATGAATGGATATTTGAAAAATTTGAAAGCAACACAGGATGCATTTAATGGTGGATGGTTTCGAAGTGGAGACTTGGGGGTCAAACACCCTGATGGTTACATAGAACTAAAAGATCGATCAAAAGACATCATAATTTCTGGGGGAGAAAATATTAGCACGATTGAGGTGGAAGCAGTACTTTTTAGTCATCCATCCGTGCTTGAAGCAGCGGTTGTGGGAAGGCCTGATGACTACTGGGGGGAGACACCTTGTGCATTTGTGAAGTTGAAGGATGGCTGTAATGATAGTGCTGAGGAACTTATTAAGTATTGTCGGAATCGCTTGCCTCATTACATGGCTCCTCGAACTGTTGTTTTTGCTGATCTGCCAAAGACTTCTACTGGAAAGACACAAAAATATATTCTAAAGGAGAAGGCTAAGGCCATGGGAAGCATTTCAAAACAAAGAACCAGCAAATTGTAAATCAACCTTGTCGGATGGCTATTCGAAGCTGTGAATGGTACATTATTCTGGTCTCTTTCAAGCTCAAAAACAAATTGTTTCTCCTTTTCTTGAAATCACTTGTGAATATAATATCTGTATCGTTTCATGAAAATGTTTGTTGAAGTTACAGCTATTAAGTATTGTGGTTAGTTTTGCTACCATTACTTCAGCGGACCAGAATCCTCTGGTGATCTGATTTTTATCTTAGCTTTATAGGATCTAATGACATATGACAGCTATTAGATCCAATAATTATAATTTGTTTCTATTATTTTTTAGAACCAAATCTCAAAGTTTTGTTAACGTCAAAAATAAAAATCAAACGTTTGACTTTCTCACTCTTCTTTAGTTCTTTTCCGCCTCTTCTTCAATTCTTCTCTGTTTTCACAAACAACATATAACACATCTCACGTTTTTCTTCACTGTCTCAACAACAATGAAGGAAGTTATGTTTGGGATATTTTAGTTTTACAACTAAAGGGCTGGTAGAGCACCTGTAACAGATTTTGATCCCTGGGTTGAAATTTGGATCTGCATTCACTCAAAATTTTATCAATTGATTCTCCTATTAAATTGACGCTGTAAGCCTTGGTTGGAGTTCTATTGCGGAAGAATTCTTCTTTGATTACCGTTGTTTGATGGGCCTGGGATTGATTATCCCATGGGCTATGAAGCACCAAAATGATATTGGTTAAGTAATCCCAAATAATCCTATCCCACCCCTCTCCTGTACACCAATCGAGCCTTAAAGTAAAAGCCTACGTGCTGGGGTTTGCTTTTATTAAAAAATAAAAGTAACAAGAAAATATGGGAAGATCAAAGATGGAAGTGAAATAGAAGTTGTGATATTGTTTACATTAGCTGAAGAATAAATAAATTTTGAATACAAGGTATGGACGGACATCTATCGAATTGGTTAACCTTCTTGTTAATGAAACCCACAATGAAAGTTCAGCAAGAAGTTGGTAAATCTACTTGCATATCAGAAAATCCATCGTGAAGGTGTAATCTTCCAAGCATCTAATCAAAATTTTCGCAAGCAATCAGAAAGTTACATTTATTATGTATATATTTACCTAACACGGCTAGCGACCTTAATTTATTTTAAGAAGCACTAACCACGCACATGCTGGTGCATGGCGCAAACGTGGAGGAACCAGGAAGGCGAGTAAGCTTTTACTATTTTTGCTGATTTAATAATGTAAGGCAGGCTGATGCGTGACACCGCATTCCTTTCCCGGTTTTCGAGGTGAGTTCAAATTCATCATGAAATTTAGTTCAGTCATAATCATGACGCAGCTGGATGGCTTCTCTCACATTCAGAAATAATCTTTTAACATAAAGCCCATGACCGGACTTCATTGATTACAAGCCAAAATAAACCACCGAGTCAAACGGGTACTACTTCCTAATGTCATCCACGCTGCTCTGCAGACTGACTAGTGAATCATTTAAAGTGTTGGATGGGGAAAGGTTGGGTTGGCCAATTTATAAATGCATCGCAATGTGCCATGATTTGCACAGTGAATGATGATCTATATATCACCACTCACCAGTCCAATAAACTAGCACTTCCTTCCTCATGAATATCGCTGCAGAATCACCAAGAATGAAGAAGAGAATTGCAATAATTGGTGCCGGAGTCAGTGGCCTTCTTGCATGCAAACATACTCTAGAGAAGGGTTACAACCCAATTGTTTTTGAGAGAAGAAGTGGCATAGGCGGGGTTTGGTGTCAAACCATAGAGTCCACAAGGCTCCAAGCACCCAAGAGTTTGTACCAGTTCTCGGATTTTCCTTGGCCACCTTCTGTGAGAGAGACTTTCCCAGATCATAATAAAGTCATGGAGTACTTCCAAGCTTATGCTACCCACTTCAACCTCCTCCCCAGAATAAAATTTAATACAAAAGTTATTTGTATTGAACACATTAGACTACCTAATCAGGAAAATGTGTATTCTTCGAATTTATGGGGTGGCACTGGTAAGCCCTTCTCACCATCTGGGAAATGGAACGTTACCGTCCAGGATGCCCGAGATGGAACATCTGCAACTGAGGTAGATGCATAAACATCATTGATTCGAGATCATTGCAACTAATTAATTAATTGTTATTAAATATAAAAATTATTTTCTCATAAATAATTCTCCAATATGCATCAGGTTTACGAAGTGGATTTTGCGATTCTGTGCATTGGAAGGTACAGTGACTTGCCAAACATACCAGAGTTTCCAACCAACGAAGGCCCTGAAGTATTTGATGGCAAAGTCTTACATTCCATGGATTATGCTGCCATGGCTGATGATGTTGCAGCTGAATTCATCAAAGAAAAGCGGGTCACTGTCATCGGATTCCAAAAATCGGCCATTGATATAGCATCAGAGGCTGCTAACAGAAACGGTAAAACTCTAGTCATATACTACTAAGAAGTAACAAATATGGTAAAACTCTAGTCATATACTACTAAGAAGTATTACGAAACAGGTAAGTGGTCCTTTGGCCCCATACAATTTAAGTGTTAAAAAATCAAGTTTATGTAAGGATTTGCTCAGTTGAGTCAGTTTGGTACAATATCATAAATAAAAGAAGCACATGTTATTCGATTAGCAAGCATTGTTTTTAAATTTTAATTAAATCTTATTCTGTTTTGATATCATATATATCAGGAGCGAGATACCCATGTACACTGTTATACAAGAGAGTACATTGGACAGTTCCTGATCACTTACTTCCATTAATCTGTCTAAGCTTAAATCGCTGCACCGAGTATATGATTCAAAAGCCTGGTGAAGGACTTTTCCTCTGGCTTTTAGCCCTTTTGCTCTCACCCATGGTAACATTCTGTTAACACCGCTTCAATCACCTCTTCTTCCTGGATTAAATTGAACTTTAAATTAATTCTGCTTATCAATATTAGTCCTGTTGACCATTAATTAATATGTTGTTTCAGCTTTGGATCTTCTCAAAAGTAGTGGAGTGCTATCTCAAATGGACGTATCCATTGAAGAAATATAATATGATTCCCGATCATAGCTTCTTTAAACAGATTTCTTCATGCATGTCCATAGTTTTGCCATCCAACTTCTACGACAGAGTCAAAGAAGGAAGACTTATCTTAAAAACATTGAAGAGCATTAAGTTCTGTAAAGATGGTTTGGTTATTGACGGCGACACCACTCTAGCCACAGATATCGTTATTTTTGCAACTGGATATAAAGGCGATGAAAAGCTAAAGAACATTTTCAAATCAACTTACTTCCAGAAACAAATAATTGGGTCGGCCCCATTCTACAGGTACACTTTGTTGTATAATGATTTCTTCTTCATATTATAACCATCGATCGTTTGATATATAAAACATCGATTTATTTATTCTTCTAAGCAATATATTTCCAGGGACTGCATTCATCCGCGAATTCCCCAGCTGGCAATACTTGGATATGAGGACAGTCCCGCAAATTTGTACTCCACAGAAATGAGAAGCAAGTGGCTAGCACATTTTCTTGCTAATAATTTTAAATTGCCAACCATAAGTGAGATGGAAAATGATGTGATGAACTGGGAAAAATGCATGCGCCCTTATGCTGGTGATACCTACAAAAGGTCTTGTGTCAGTGTGTTGCTGCAAATATATTGCAATGATCATCTATGCAAGGACATGGGACGCAATCCGAGGAGGAAAAATTCATTTCTTGCTGAGCTATTTGCACCTTATGGTCCAACAGATTACCAAGATCTTTGATGAGATTGTAGCGATGGCTTAAATCACATAGCTGCTTAAGACAGATTTTCAGTTACTTATCATTTCATCAGTTTCTCCTGAGCTAGAAGTGTAAAATTAACTTAAGTTACAATTCCTTTGAAAAGATTTTTTTTTTTTTTAAATAAAGTGCTTAAGATATTTCTCCTCTATATACATGATTATGGAAGGTTATAGCAGAAACTTTACTTATCCACAAGAGAATATGTGATCTCAGCTGAGCTGCTCGGGTGAAAGTTACTGTGCCAAACTAAGTAACTCTTCTTTTATGTTGTAATCGAAGGACGAAAGAAAAAACAAAAATAGCCAAAAAATGAGATCCTTTTGACGTGCTTGGAATTGTGCTCCATGGTTTGGACGAGAAAGACGGCACATTCATCATAAAACAATCAGTAAGTGCTTGAATCGAAAGCTTCGAAGTGATAGTGACATTATATGATAACACTAAAGCCAGTGTCCATATAACCCTCCGGGAAACAGAATACGCAACGAGTCGTGCAATACTGCAGCAGTTGGTGTTGTGTCGAGTCGGCAACTTTAATCTGATTTCATTGTTTACGTTATCATTTAACTAAATAATTCGTGCTAAACAATAAATTAATATGGAAACTGATGACCTCTTAACAGATTTATCCAAAACATTGTCACTCACGACCCATCTTTCATCTTCAAAATGAGTAAAAAGAAAGTGTTTTTATTTCTCTATGATGGAACTTATGATATGACCTTTTCAGAAGATATATCATATAATCTAAGGATGAAGTTCGAGAAAAGTCCTAGTGCCCACTAGTGACGAAATATCACCAATATTTATGATTGACTATTGACTTTGATATAGCATGTTTAGATTTGAATTTTTTTATAGAACAAGCATGCAAAATAAAATAAAACAAACAAATAAATAAAAATTTATTTATAACATATGATTTTATATAACTAAAGGATAATAACAAACAATAAAATAACTTATTTATCCAAATATGTATTGGGAAACTTCTAATTATATAGAGCACAAAATTTTATTGGATTAATCAAGTTGTATGAAAACTAATTCGAATATCCATAATTACCCAATAAAAGAAAAGAAAAAAAGTAATATAAAATATTACCCATATTTTGTTATGTATTATTAGTATATGGTTACAATGTTTGTTTTCTTTTTCTAGTTTTAAACCATTAGTTTTCCTCTTTCTAGCTTCTCTTAATTACTAACTACTTCTAATTCTGTAACAGTATTTAATTAAATAAAAATCTTCCAATCAATGAACGACATCTCTTGTGTAAGTTTAGTTTTTTCTAACACCATTAGATGAGAGTGATGATCCAATGATATAAGGCGTATGGGCATCTAGACTCTCTCTTTTCTTAATTTACTGATTTTGAGTGAGTAGAAAAGGACTTCTCCTAATCCGACAATTCAATTACGAGCCAAACCTCTCTTCACGGTGTAGAAGAATCTTAAAGAGGCAGCATCAAGCATCGCGCCAATTGGTTTATTTTGTATCAATCCCTTCTCTTATAAACTAAGATCAACCCAATTGCAGTTCCACATTCAACTTGATCAGAGCCAAAGAAACCAAACAAGAAAAATTGAAGATGGAAGTGCAAATCATTTGCAAAGAAAGCATAAAACCATCTTCACCAACACCAGAACACCTTAAAAAATTCAAGCTCTCCCTTTTGGATCAGCTTATTCCGTCTCCTTACGCTCCAATTGTTCTCTTCTATCCCATAAATGACTCCACTACTACCCTTCTTGACATACCAAAAATATTAGCTGTCCTGAAGCAATCTTTAGCAGAGACCTTGACTCGCTTTTACCCGCTTGCGGGAAAGATTAAGGATGATCTTTCAATCGAGTGCAACGATGAGGGAGCTTATTATGTGGAGACTCGTGTCAATTGTTCTCTTGTAGATTTCCTTAGCCAGCCTGATGTCACGTTGGTGCATCAATTTCTTCCTTGCCAACTCGTCATCAAAGAATCAACAGCAGGAACTTTCGTGACAAATATTCAAGTAAATGTCTTTGATTGCGGTGGCATCGCCATTGGCATATGCATTTCACACAAGATCTTTGATGGTGCATCACTCAGCACCTTCCTCAAGGCGTGGTCGGCCGCGGCTCTTGGCTGCTGCGAGGAAAAGATGATAAATCCCAACTTCGCTGCCAATTCACTCTTCCCCGCAAATGATTTGTGGCTTCGAGATACTTCAATTGTCATGTGGGGCTCCTTGTTCATCAAGGGCAACTGTGTTACAAGGAGATTTGTATTTGATGCCTCCTCAATAAGCACCATCAAGGCACAGGCGACTAGCGTGAGTGTCAAATCCCCCACACGCGTTGAGGCGATTTCAGCTTTCATATGGAAGTGCGCCATGGCTGCTTCTAAAGAAAAAAATGGATCACAAAGGCCTTCTCTACTGACCCACTTAGTGAATTTACGTGGAAGAATGGTGCCACCCATATCCGAGTACTCTACTGGGAACCTCCTTTGGATAGCAGCTGCCCAATGCATGACTTCAGACGAGCCAGAATTGCCCAACTTGGCGGGTGAGGTGAGGGATTCGATATCAAAATTTGATGGTGACTTTGTCAATAAGCTAACAAGCGAGGAAGGGAATTGTTTGATGAGCGAGTCTCTGAAAGAGATGGGCGAGATTGGCGCCAAAGATGGAGTAGACTATTTTGGGTTCACCAGCTGGTGCAAGTTGGGCTTCTATGAGACTGATTTTGGATGGGGCAAGCCTATTTGGGTAAGCAGTGTTGCCTTGAGTGGTTCGGTCTTCATGAACCTTACCATTTTGGTTGAAACAAGGTCGGGTGATGGTATAGAAGCTTGGATGACCTTGGATGAGCAAGACATGGCTATATTGGCAAGCAACCCAGAATTCCTCAAATTTGCTTCAATAGATCCGAGCCCTTTGGAAATTGGTCAATCGGAGCCACGTCTATAAGTAATATTAACGACAACTAGCACTTTAATTAGTCTAATCGTGTTTGTTCGTAAACAATATCGTATTCTGTTTCGTATGCTTTAAATTTCTTACTGTAAATTCCTAGCAAACTTGTACACTTACCAAACTTGAGATTAGTACAATGGAAGAATTATATAACCATCTCCAAGTCAATCTTATGTGGAACGTTTTTGACAACCAATATCACGTACAGTTATATGAATCTCTCTTTCTAAGCATGTTGTACAGAGTTGACGACTGAAAAAGCAATTTGCCTGCCATGTTTGATTGTTGACTAAGTTCAAAACTTTATCCAAAAGCTACAATGAATATAAGGTGGTAAGTGAACCGATTTCTCTCTATATATATTTTAATACTAACTATGTCGTCATCTTCTAACTTTGGAATAGACGTTGTACATCCACTTTAAGCATGCTGATAACATTTTCAATTTCCACACACAGTGTTTGCACAAAAGGTTGTCTATCCAGAAGCTACAATGAATCTAAGGTGTTGACTACTTCAAAACTTTATCCAAAAGGTACAATTATCCAAATCATCTGATGAAAACTTACAAAACTTGCGGATAGAGATGATATAGCATGTGGGGAAGACTGACCCCTGCGGGAAATTGGATGAAAACGGGTGAGAAGAGATTTGGAGTCACATGTTTACTGGCCTTGCTCCGTTAGCATTTGGGCCTCTGCTCGAGCCATCAAGCCCAACTCCCAGCGGAGTGGCCTAGCGTTCAGCCCCAACTTACAAAGCACAAACAACGAAGTGGGAAAACCTAGAGGGAAGAGGAATGGTTTCCATTTTATTCCATCATTGCTGGAAGGTCCCACTCATGTGTAGATCTGATTGGTGAAACATGGTTTATCCACCGCCTGATGCATAAAATAAAATAAAACAGAAAACTGAAAAAATTGGCCGTTGAACGTGGAAAATTCAGAGACAAAGAGACAAGACCACATATCCTTTCTTTGTCCATCCTCATCGAGGAAATAAAGTCATCGAATCCAATCGCTTTGTCTTTTCAATTTTAATTTTCTGGAAAATGAATTGAAATGAGAAGAAAAGCAAACAGAGAATTCTTATTCTTCTTCTTCCTTCAGTTCTGCTCAATATGACTATGCGACATCGTAGCTTCTCTCTTTACTACTTTTCCTTTTCCTTCTTTGCTTCTTTCCAAATTTTCGTTCACTGCGATGATAATCAGACACAACCGTCTATTACGCCAATCAATCGAGATCTCTACCACTCTAGGTAACTGCTTAATTCATTATCAGATCTTTTTGATTTCTTTATTGTCTTTTATGATTACTAACTTTGTTGGAATCTTGGCGAAAACCACTAGTAATTTAGTATATAGCTGGAATTTGCAATTTTAGTTCAATCACTGTTCAATTTCTGTTTGATTACGGATAAAATTAAAGGATTTCTAATTGTAGTGATGATTTTTCTCTGTTTTGTTGGTTTGGTTGATTTGTGCAGTAGCGATTTGATGGAAATGATAAAGAATTTGGTCGATCGGCATCCGGATAAACTCACTGTAAGTGTTATTATGATGTATGGTGTTGTTCAATGTGTTACTGTGTTAGAATTCAGACTGGTTAATGTTCGTACTTGGAACAGATGGAGACAATTAAAACTGGAAATAAGGGCTATAATGCAGAGCTCACAGTAGTCACTTATTGTCGAGGAAGGAAAGACAGTGAAGCCAGGTCTAAGTTTCGGATTCTTCTTGTAAGTTTTTCTGCTCGTTTTGATTGCTTATTAGGTCAAATTGAAGCTAATTGATTAGATTATGATATACTTGATTAGTTTATGATATACTTGATTAGTTGTCAGTTAAGTCTTAGATTTGTGACTTCTGCCAAATTGTTTAGATGAAAGAGATGGAAAATCAACATGTTTTTCATATTAGTATAGAACAGGGTCATGGTACTTTGAACCCTGTTTTGAGTTTGATATGTAGCGGACAGATTGTCTCAGATTGGTAATTGCTGGTTTTTTTGACAGATGATTCCTTGTCTTCCAGAGTTTTGGGCAGCATGGGAGGGAGCTTATTACATCTGAACTTGCCTTAAGGATCCTGTCAATCTTAAGTGAAGAGCAATTTCTACCAAGCATGGGTCCAGCTTCTTTAAACAGTACCCTTGATGACATTGTTATAAAGGTAACTTTCACGTAATTGCTGGATTAGTTTTTGCTGTTGTATGCAATCTTTTTATACAAATTGAAGTCACATGTTTGTGCTAAATATTGTCGATTTTGATATGTTATATGCAGCTTACTTACGTAGTAGACAAGGATATTATGCTTATTACCAGCGAATGTAAACTACTGTAGAAAATAATAAAGATCGGGAACTTCTAATTAATTTTAATATTTCATTGTTCTCATTTTTTTCTATTTGTCGTCACATCACTTTGCATGTTGTCTTTATATATCATTACCTAGATTTCAGTGGCAAATCCAGATTGGAGGCTTCTGCTAAGATATTAAGATTTAGTTTTTTTTTTTTTTTTTTTTTTTTTTNGTATTTTTTTTTTTTTTTTTTTTTTTTTTTTTTTTTTTCTAATGCTAATTTCAAATTACTTATCAGGTGGTGCCAATGGAAAACTTGAATGGCCGCAAACTTGTTGAAGGAGGAGATCTTTGTGAACGTAGAAATGGTCATGCAATTTATCTTAGTTGCAAATATATGTGATTGCTTGGAGTACAGATACTGAATTGCATAAGTTTGTGAATCTGTGGCAGGGAGAGGAGTTGATCTAAACCGCAATTGGAGTGTAGATTGGGGCAAAAAGGAGAAGGTCCATTGTGCCTATTCATTATACATGATTTTTTCCAACTTCGTATCTCATACTGTAGTTAGATTTATCACGAATATGCTGAGTGGTCTCTCATGATAGTCATTAATAAGTATAAGAGAAATTTAATTATCCCTCTGAGAATGATATTTCATCTCCAGCATTCTTTTGGCTTTTGCCAAAGCCGTTGACGTTTTAAGTCCTTATTGTCTCTCACTTGACTATTTAAAATGTTATAATTTCAATTCTGTCGTAAGCTTCTAGATGATAAGACATTCTTTCTAATTTCTGTTGTTCCTTTGACTACAGGATTATGATCCATATGAAGAGAATCCTGGAACTGCTCCTTTCAGTGAGCCTGAAACTCAAATAATGCGGAAACTTGCCTTATCATTTGATCCTCACATATGGGTGAACGTACACTCTGGAATGGAGGTAAGATCTCATGAATTCCATCTTTTCCTTCAAAATACTTCCTTATTAGAGAACCATGTCTTTCCTTGAAAATACGGAAAGTATGTGTTTTATATTATTCAATTAGACTAACTTTTGAACTGCAAAATCGATCGATTTATCAATTTAATCGATCAATTTTGTACAATTATCTTCTGACATCCTTACATAATAAAGGATACTACAATTATTCTTGTATTGGCTGATTAAATCTATTAAACAGTTTTAAAATTGGATTTTAGAATGTCCTTGTTTGATGCAATCATGTTTCGGTTGATTTTTCAGTTCTCATTACTGCTCATTTATGAATAAAATATAATACATTTCCATGGAAGTGTAAGGGTTGCTTTTCTTCTTCTTCTTCTTGTTTTATCTTTAGTGGATTATCTGGGCCACTAAAGTTTATATTGCTCTTGCCCTTGTGTTGTTTTATCTTTTCTTAGGGGTTTTTGTTATATGCCCTGTATGACATCTTGACATCAATTTTCATTTTCTCCAGGCACTATTTATGCCATATGACCACAAAAATACAACTCCTAGCGGATTGCCTTCACAGAGGATGGGAAGGTTGCTTGAAGAACTCAATAAGGTTCACTGCCACAACCGTTGCATGATTGGATCTGGTGGAGGGTCTGTTGGGTTCGTATTACTTATACCTAGAACCATTGATGATCATGTTAACTACCTATTTCTTTGGGCAACCTTACAACCTATTGACATAGTTCCCTTCAGGTGCATAGGCATACCATCTCTAGGGCCTTTGGGCCTAATAGAACTGCACCTAGTTTAGTACTTGAGTGCGCTTAGGTGCTTTGACCTCACTATGTTAGCTTCAATTTGTTGAACAAGGTTCTAGCAGCAGAATAGGTAAAAAATAGTGCCCAAGAATATATGTATATATAATATTTTAAATATTAGAGATGCCACTCCTAGAGAATACGGTATCATGCTAGCTAACTAAAGTTTGAGTGCCATGACTCAACATCATTATCATTTCAAAGGAAATTTATATTACTTGATAGAATATATCTAAATTCTTACATCCTGGATCTAGAGGTTGGTAATATTCAGCACAGATCTATTAGTGTCAACTGGAACTCTTTGGTTTACACATATTCTACATGTTTATAGTTTTAACTGCTTTCTCTATATCTATGAATTGCTTGATTTTAGATATCTGGCACATGGGACAGCAACAGATTACATGTTTGACGTTGTGAGGGTGCCCATGGCTTTCACCTTTGAGGTTTGTGATAAGTACATTCTTTCAAGAATTGCTTCTGGCAAGTTTATTTCATTTAGGTCCATTATTCCTTGCATTGTTTTGCAGATATATGGAGACGGTGCAGCCTCATCAAAGGACTGCTTTAGAATGTTCAATCCTGTTGATCACACTACATTTAACGTATGTTGATTATTTCTCGGCATGATTTTCAGTTTGTCTTCTGATACGTCCAATTTGTCCAAATTCTGCTTCTCTCCCATATTATTTCATCTTTATTGAAGAGAGAGAAACCTGCAGTTGATAAATGAATATGATGAGTTTAAAATTTATTACAATGTGTCGTTTTTCTCTGGTTCAGGGAGTTCTCAACGACTGGTCGGCTGCATTTTTCACAATTTTCAAGTTGGGAGCACATCACTTGGAAGACCTCCAGGAAAAGAGTTCTGCATCAAATGTGGATAAATGGGTATCCATAGACGAATATCTTGATGGGTACTTGATGGAAAGGACGCATAGATATGGGAAGAAGATGGAGGTGCTTGATCTTGGAATGCAAGAGATAAGAACATATTTCAGGCTATTCTTGTTATCATCTGTTCTATTAATGTTCATGTTCTGTTCTAGAATTTCGAAGAGCAAGTGTAGTAGACCAATTGTTTCCAGCCTTGCGGCGGCCACTTCCCACTTCCCACAGCCTTGAGAGGTCTGTCAAATTCTTTAGCAAAATTGTATGATTTTGATATGTACAAGTACATGCCATATAGATGATTCAATGAAACGTAGAGGGTTTTTATTTATTTATTTATTTAAATTAATTAATTATTTATTTATGGTCTATTGAAGTTCGGCCAAAATTAATGATCAGGGATTTAAGGTATTGCTTTTCTCGTTACCCTTTCATTACGGGCTTTCCTATGTGTATATATCCATGTCTACATTATGAAATTATCCACAAAATATTTTCATTCGTGGTACGAGATCAATGCGAGCTATCCGGATTTGAAATATCGTAAGATGAAATCTTGAGGATGATTACAGACAAGCATATGTAACGTTTTTATATTCTAGTATTGTTGTTAGACTTAAGGGTTCTTTTAGTTGTTCAACTCCGACATATCATCAGAAGATAGTACGCTATTATAATCGCAATTTTGCTAAAAAAAAAATGGTGTAACAAATTCACAATAGAAGAGTTCGGAGATATAAATAAGCTGTCTGCTTTTCCTAATTACAGTCCTTTTACAAAAGGGAAAACTTGTTACAAAACAAGAATCCAAAATAAAGAACAACAATAATAATAAAAAAAAATTACATTTGTATTCCACTGTACTACAGATGAATAAATATGATTGTCACAATAAACAGGCAACAAATTGATTCTTTACTTGGGTTCCTTTGGAAGAAAATTCAAATGGAGAGAATATCTTACAACCTAACTCAAGAAAACGTGCATGGGTTTCTTCTGGTTATCCATTTTGTTATTAAGAATTGGTTTGTGTCTTCAGTATTGTCCCAGGATGAGCCACGGACAGTCCATCTAAGCAACTTATACCCGAACATTGCTAAACCATTAATCTGAAATGGCACGAAGGCTTCTTGTTTTCTCCAACTTTCGATTCTTTTTGAGCTAGGACAGTTGTATTTCAAAACTGAACATAAGATCCCACAGCCACAGACTGAAATGGTAGAATATATTCTTCTATAACTATCAGCCAAGAAGTGTGGCCACTGACCTGGAATTGATAACTGAGAACACTTGGTAGTCAATCCTATAATTTGCTTTCACTGGATCACTCACATTTATCAACTTATGATTTCAGAGTCTGCCTCATGTATCTAAGAGCAGAACGTAACATTGCTCTGGCTTTCCTATCTGGAGTGCACCCAGCCATGATCATCTCTTCATATACAGCAGGAACCTGAAGCGCATAAACAATTTAATTGTCAGGACATACGAAATCTTTAGTGAGCAGTTATGAAATGCAGCTATGCAAACAAATTTAGCAATGGCAGGGATAAGGAGGTCAAAAATTTGCAGTGTCACACTCATAAGCAAGTTTTAAATTCTGGTATGATTACTGACATAACTATTACGGATGAACACTACATGGCGTTAATAATATTTTGGTTACTATTTAACAGCATTTATATAAGACAAAGGGCAGCTAGGGGTTCACTAAATAAATTAATACCTTGTCAAACTTATCAACACGAATCAGGGCTTTCATAAGTGTAGTGTATGTAACCACATCTGGTTTCAAGTCCTGCAATTACAGGGAAACAAATGAGCAAAGGGGTAAAATGATTTAACAAATTTTCTTTTCCACAAAACAAGTAGGAAAGAAAATATTGAGGGCAAATAACGTCAGGTAGTAACTTACATTGTCCTTCATGTACTGCAACACTGCAAAGGCTTCAGCATCTCTTTGATCCTCACCAAATGCATTAATTAATGAATTGAGGGCCAAAAGACTGGGTTTTAGGCCATCTTTTCTCATGAGCCTAAATGCATTTACTGCTTGATCAGACAAGCCCTATCAAAAAACGAAATGGAAGGTTACCAAATTGCATCTTAACATATAACAATCCAGATAAGATCATTCTTGAGCATAAACACTAAATAAATGGGCGAGAAAGTTAGGACAGATCCCAACTTCCTCATCGTCAGTTGAATGCCCTTGTGGTTTTAGATATCAACTGTCCAAATATCTTAAGCCTAAATCTAATTGACCCAAAAATTTTGAACTGAGGAAGTTTTTTATTGATGACAACCTGCTCTGTGTTGTTCTTGCTACAAAGTCTAAACAATATATTGAACAATATTATAACTCAAATGGCAGCAAGCACAACCGTCCCAATGGTGCAGAAGAGGTAACACCAACACACATTTTGATCCACAAGCTACTATCCATTTATGACCATAGCACTTATATATGCTACCATAAGCACTAACTTAGATACAAGGCAAACATAATGCAGAGTAATTCAGGTTAACAAGTCGAATCATGCATTTAATTAGAAAAGAAAAAACTCAGATACCAAGGTAAGCATAACACAGCAAAAATAAAGGTTCGTGCAAGTAAATCTTCTATATAATATAGTTAGGACGATAGTTCACTAAAATGCATACAGAGATGCGATTAAAGAAATTGTATTAGGTAGCTTATGAGGGTAACTTTATAAGCAAGAAAGGAAGGTTATATATGCTTATAAAGCAACAGTTTGGAGGAAGTACCAAAGATAATTGATGAGGCAAAAAGGGAAATTATAAAAAAATTTAAGCACCAACATACCCTTTGTGCATAGGCATTTATCAAAGCATTGTACATGGTTGCAGATGGTTCCAGCCCTGCAGACTTCATCACCTCCAAGCACTCTATTGCATCCTCAAACCTACCCGACTGTCCATAAATATCCACTAGAGTGGTGTAGGTTACAACATTAGGCAATAATCCCTGACCCTGCATCTTCCCCAACAATCTTTTCACATCGTCATATCTCTCTTGCTCTCCCAACAAGTTGATCATAATATTATACGTAGTGGCACAAGGTGAGTACCCCCTTTCCTGCATCTCCTCAAACAACTCCTCTGCTCTATCATATCTTCCGGATTTGAAATGACAATCTATGAGTGTATTCCAAGTCACTGTGTCAGGCCCAATCCCCTCTGATAGCATTTTATCAAATGTAGCCATGGCATGTTCAATACAATTATATTTACCAAAAGTATCAATCATTACATTATAAAAATGCCTATCAGGTTCTACTCCACTACTCTTCATCTCTCTTAAAACCTGAAATGTCATTTGCCATTCTCCTCTATCGCGATAACCAGCCAAAATTCTACTATAAACAAACGAATTAGGCTGCACGCTGCTAGCTTCCATTTCTTTCAACACAATTCTTGCACTCTCCCATCTACCAGCATTTGCATAAGCATCAATAAGAAGACTATAAGTATGCTCGTCAGGCGAAACCCCTCTTCTCTCCATCTCAGATACTACAAATTCAGCATCTTTCAAAGCACCCATTTTCACATACCCTTTCAAGACAGCGTTGTAAGCTTTAGTTCTAAGTTTCAACCCAGTTTCTTTCATTTCCTCAAAAACAGCCTCGGCCTCGACAGTCCTGCCAGCATTTCCTAACGCCGATATAACGTACACGAGAGTCGCCGTTTTTGGACTCATCCCAATCGCTTGAGCCATTGCTAGAAATTGCAAAGCGCGGCTCGGATCGCCAGCTTTTGCAAAACCTACAATTATATCGTTTAATAGCTGCCCATCAAGCTCGATTCTATCACACTCAATTTCTCTATAAAGCTTCTGCAAAAGTGAAGAATCAATCTTGTTAGTGCGCGTGAGTGACTGGATAATCAAGCTGTAGTTTACAAAATCACATTGGTAACCGTCTTGGCGCATTCTAGACATCAAATTCAGGGCCTTTTCAAGGTCATCATTGCGAGCACATGCGCCGATGAGGGCGTTGTACGTTAGTGGAGTTAGGGTTTGTCTTTGCGAGAGCAGAAACGCCTCGTAGAGCTTCTCGGACCGCCCAAGCGCATGGATAAGAATCGAGTAGAGAAGCTCGTAGGAGTAACAAAGGTTGTGTTTTTGGAGCCACGAAACTACGGCGTATGCTAAATCGATGGACGAGGACGAGAAGCAGAGATTTTTCAAGAGTGAGTGCCACAGCGGGGCCGGCACAGCTCTGTATGACTCGGCGAGTTGGAACTCAGTGGGGTCCAGTGAGGTGGGCGATGACGCTGAGTCAGAGTCAGAGTCCGAGTCGGAACTACTGCTTTTCTTAGAGAGGAAAGTGAGGAGGGGAGTGAAGTCGTAGTGGCGCGTTTGGGGAGATAGAACGTCGTGGTTCTCTCGTTCTCCGCCGTCGTTTGGTTTTGAAGTAGAACAGGAGGATGAGAAAAAAGAAGATTCTCCAGAGCTAACGGCTGTAGTAACGGCAGTTGTGGTTGTAGCAGAAAACAGTGGAAGAAAGACGACGTGGTGTCGTAGGATTGAAGAAGAGAAGTGAATTGAACGAAAGCAGCGAATGGATAGAGGCTGCGGAGGCAAAAGTAGCATTTTACGCGACTCAGAACAGAGTTTAGAAAGACGAAAGTTTAGGAGAGAATTGCATTATCGGGTATTATTTTAGTTAGTTTGTGGTCGTACTTTTGAGATGTGTGCCTGAATGCAGATTTTTTCCTTCTTAAGAGTTCTGTGAGTGATGCGCTTAAAATGCCTCGTAATAAAAGGGGAGGTTTTTAGATATTTTCATTTAAGGATCGAATTTTCCCAAATTTTGATGCAATTTTGGGGTTTTTTAATAGACACCCTTACGGTTTCATAAACAAACTGACAACCCGAAAATATTCACTATTAATTTATATATTATTAAAATAAAAATTAATACATAAAATATAATTTAATTTTATGATTAAATTATTTTTTGTTACATAATAGGTTAATATGTAGTGGTGTGTTGATTATGGTTAAAATTATTTTTAGTACTTTTATTTTAGTATACAATAGATTACATTGTTATATTTTTATGTTTGAGAAATTATTAGTTCACCCCGGGGTCAAGGGTGCCAAGAAATTATCTGCAATCTTGTTTACTGGTTCTACGTGTCTTAAAATCATTGGCTCATTCACCTTCTACTACATATGCACAAGTAGTAGTAATTATTCGCGGAGTAAAAAAAAAGTTTACGAAATAACTGATTATTATTAAAACCCAAAAACCTTTGCCGCTATTTAATTAGTTCACAAAACCGCTTATTAGGGTTTTACAAAAATTGAGTGCTCTGCTGCTGCTGTTGTTGCTGCCTCTGATGACTGACTAGGGTTCCTCCGTGCGCTAGCTTTGTACCAATTTTTGCAGCTGTCATGGGAGGATCTCGAGTTCAAGTCAACAAATCCCACAAAACTCGCTTCTCCTCCAAATCAACTCGTAACCTCCACAAAACCTCTCTCAAAGGTTCCTCCTTCAACTCTCCCTCTTTTTTTTTTTTTTTCAATTTCTAAATTTGGAGTTTTGATGTGTTTCATTTAATTAGATAAGAGCCGGATTGCTAAATCGGAGCGCAATGTGGCAAAAGGAGCTCGGGCTGCTCGAATTCAGCGCAACAAGATGGTAACTGACTGTTTTGTGACGTATTCTATCAAATTAACTCTGGTTATCAGTTTTCTTATAACCAAGATTATGGCTTGTGTAGCTACGCGATCAGAAACGGGCAGCTCTTTTGAAAGAAAAAAGGGCTTCAAGTGGTTCTGCAAGCCCACCCCGTGTTATTGTGAGTCTTTGAGATACCTAAATATATTGGGTTGAGAAAAGTGCTTTTTTCTTTTTCTGTTACTTAATCTTGTTTTATGGTTAAGCTTTTAGATGTTGCTTTAATATCCTGTTTTATGTTTTTAATTTCCATTCATTGCAGGTTCTTTTTGGCCTTTGTGCCGACGTGAATCTAAATTCTGTTACCGACGATCTTCTGAGACTATTGAGCCCAGAAGGTACTGGAGCTGTGTCTTCAACAGTTTGTTCTTCTGAGTACAGACTAAGAACTACGGTAAGCCCCAATGCCACTTTTTAATGTTCAGGACTTCCAGTTTGAAATTTTGTTTAAGAATTAGAGCAGCACTTTGCTTATGCCCCTTTGAAACCTTATGACTAGTGACCTTTATAAATCTGGTATTTACATAATCATCAAATTCCACTTCTTAATTTGTTACATTTGATTTATTGGGTTTAGCTGAAGGTTGAATTTTGCTCTTGCTTGGTAATAGTTGGTCTAAAAGGCAATGATTAATGATTTCATAATGAAAATACACAAGTTCCAATGTCTTAACATGTGTCTCAGGGCATATGTTTACCCAATAAATAAAGGTGGACTAATTTATTTTATTTGTTGGCAATTCATGTTTTATCATCAGTTAAAGATGTAAAATCTGTTGGTAGCTTAGCAGTTATAGATGTCTGCTTACAATTCTCAAGTCATAGGACTCAACTTCTTGCTTCATTAACTTGATTGTAATTAGTCTAGTAGCTGTATTGCATAAATACGGATGCATCTGATATATTTTTATATGTTTGTAGCTGATGTTATAGTCATGCTGCACTAGTGTAATGATATGTTTTGGTCTAAAAGTGAGAGAAGCATGTTTGAACTAAGTTGGTCACTTGAGCAAACTTCTCATTGAGATTGAGAGTGACTCTTGGAAAGAAAATGGTTTTGTTGAATTATTATTCTGTTTCTGATCTGTTTTTGTACTTTCCGTAGTTGTTGTTATTGTAGTTATACGATTTGAGTCTGAATTTCAAGCTATATGACCTAATTTTTATTCGTTGATGACCCATAATGTAAAAAATTAGCAAATATCTCATTGAAGTTATATTCTTTAGGTATTACAAGCACCTCATGGAGATTTGTTGGCTTGTATGGAAATGGCCAAGGTACATAATTGTCAGCCACCTGCTTATATCTTCCATGTTTTGCTGGTTTTTCTGGTCTCTAGCAGTCAGATGTTTTTTCAAATGAACTGTAGGTTGCTGATTTAATTGCTTTTGTCGCATCAGCGAGCTCATTCTGTGAAGAAAGCACTTCTTATTATATTGATTCATTTGGAAGTCAGTGCCTTTCTGTGTTTAGATCTCTTGGCTTACCAAGCACTGCTGTATTGATCCGTGTAAGTTCTTGGTTGATTTGCTTTGATTTTTCTTAAAATTTCCCCAGAAAATTTAGGTTCTCATAAACTTGAGATTAAGAGTTCTTTATCTTTTGTGCCCGTAGGATCTTCCTACTGATTTAAAGAAAAGACAAGATTCAAAGAAGATGTGTATTTCTGGCCTTGCATCTGAATTTCCTGAGGACTGCAAGTTTTATCCTGCTGATACAAGGGATGAGTTGCACAAGGTGATTGGTTACAAAACTACGTATTGATATTGTTTTATGACAATGATGTTTTGATATACCTGGAACTAAGTGATGTGGGGTTATGATACTTGCAATGCCCATCACCCATTATTTCTAATTTTCATTTTCTGGCACTTTTCTTAGTTATCCAATTGTTTGGTGATTGCAGTTCATGTGGCTTTTTAAGGAGCAAAGACTCTCTGTGCCTCACTGGCGAAACCAACGACCTTTCCTCATGGCTCAAAAGGTACTTGTTTAAATTCTTATAACTTCTGATGCATTTCAATTTCACTTAAGTTGTATCAACAATTGGTAACATATGGGATTTCATTTCTCTACGAATTCATACTTTCATATTGGAACTTGTGGCAGAAAATCTTGATAGTTATTTCCTTTCTAAATGGGTTTTCATGTATACACCTTTAGAAGGTAAATTGATTCACCAATCCATTATAGGTTCATGTGGTAGCTGATGATTGCAATTCAGGAAAATGTACCCTCCTCCTCAGTGGTTATTTGCATGCCCGCAGTCTTTCTGTGAACCAACTGGTAATTGTTTTAGCCTTTTGCTTGAATTGGTGGGTTGCTCCGATTTTATGGCTTATTTTCCTTTTGTCAGGTTCATGTTTCTGGTGCTGGGGACTTCCAGTTGTCCAAAATTGAGATTTTGAAAGATCCTTTTCCTTTGAACGCAAGAAAGGAACAGGACAGCATGGAATCAGATGAAATACATGGTTTTGAGGTATAAGCTGATTTGATTAAATTTTAAGAGGACTTTCAATGTCAATTTGATCACAATTTATCTTTTTCCGTTGTTGTGAATAAGATTTGGTATCGATGTTTGTGTCTCATTCACCACAGAAATGCTATTGATTTTCATTTTCTGTACTTTCTGTTACTTTACCGCTGAGAATATTATAATTTGCATATCTGGCAATTTCATGTCTTTTTGGGCATTTGTATTTAATGTACTTCTGTATTGTTAAGATTTTAATGTTCTTTCCCCTTAATTCCAGGTCATCCGTTCCTTGGTTCCTGATCCTTTGAAACAAGAGCCTTTACTTGTTGAGAATGTCCCAGATCCGCTTGCAGGAGAACAGGTAATCCGAGTCTCTTTTTATTTAATTATCAAATATCAATTGCACTTAGATTCTTAATGGTAAAAACCAACTAGAACAAATAGTTTCAGTATGACCCTTATATAATTGGATTAAGGCATAGTGTAGTTTAGCTTTTAACTTGAATTATGGGTTTCTAGGAAACTGTGTTTTGATTTTTATTCTGATTAAACTTAAATGGCGTAGAATCTTCTCTTAACTAAGAGGCAAATGCTTAACTTTCTAAATTAAAATGTGGATCAATTTTGAGTGTGATAATCTTTTCCATTGTTTTCTGCTGTCATTTTTATCTGTTCTTTTCATTGTTACTGTTTTACTTGGGTGAAAGTAAACTGAACTAAGACATCAGAGTGATAGTCTTAACAAGGTTTGGCAGCATCATTCCCTCTACTTGTAGTATGTATTTTTGACAAGCTGATTAACTTTCCATAATTGGGCTCGATTGACCAGGTCTTATTGCTTTTCCCATTCTCCTTAGTAAATCTTTTATGGAATATATTATTAGCACAATTAGTTCATTTCTCTTATTTTACTATAGAAGTACAAGCTTTTCATTGAACTATTCACACTCACCGTAAAATTTTCTTTGATCAGACATGGCCCACAGAGGCAGAAATGGCTGAGGCTGACGAAAATCAAAGAGAAAAAAAATTGAAAAAGAGGACTCTTCCTCGAGGCACTTCAGAATACCAGGTCTTTATTAGTTCATAGATCTCTTTTGTAACTTGATAAGGATTTTTATAGTAAATGATTCAGACTTAATTCTTGCAGGCTGCTTGGATTGTGGATGATAGTGATGAGGATGATTCAGATATTGACAATGATGCTGATGATGGTATGGTATTGGACCAAGAAGAAAGTGGCTTTCCTGGTCAAGAGGGAACTAATAACTCTGATTTTGATGATGATCAAGCTTCCCTAGCCTTCAAATACTCTGATGATGAAACCGAAAATGATTCAGTGATGATGGTGAGTCACTTTGCTTCATCAGTTATGAAATTGTCCCTTTGGCATAATCAGCCTTTGGGGAGTGCGAACTGGGAAATTCTTTCCCATTACTGTATCTTCTTCTGCTGTTCTTTCATTAAATAGTTCAGTCTGCATCACTTAACAAATTATCTCTTCAATTGTCTTGAGTTTTTAAATTGCTTTCCTTTGTTATGCAGGATGGTGAGAACTTGTCGAGGGAACAGATAGAGGATGAGATTAGAAAAATTAAGGAGGCACATGCGGAAGATGAGGGTATTTCTCTTTCTCCATTTTAAGAAATAGTGGTTCATGTAATCGTTAATAGTAATATTTTTTCACTTTATAACCAACAGAAAAGGGTAAAATGCTTGGAGGTTAGTTGGTCACTTGTAAGAAGTGATATGACCTACTTGTTTCATTTGGATATGTGGGGCCATTTCATCCATGCACTTCCTATTCTAACCCTTTAAGTTTTATAAAGGTGCCTGGCTTAAAAGGAAAGCACACATTGTGATCTTATGTTCATGAGTGGGTGCTAATTAGTGGGACCATTGGATTAGGCATCCTTTTATGGCCGGAGATTAATAGAACTTGGTATATTTCAAGGGCTATTTGGTGGGTATTCATTTGTTACCAGTGACTCTTACCAATTTTGTGTTCTCCCCTCAATTCGCATGCACATGCACAACCATACACAATTTTATAGTAAAACCTTTTTTTAGTTCAAAGGCATTAGATTTATCAGAGAACAGTAAAATCTTTGCTCTAGTTTCTATATTGGCTTCTTCTATATCAGCGCACCTATGGAGGAGGCAGATTGCTATTTTGTTGAATGAAACAAATCTTGGGCACCAATATGTAATGTTTTGATTGTTCATTGTTAGCTTTTATGTTTCAGAATTTCCAGACGAAGTGGATACTCCATTAGATGTTCCTGCCAGAAAGCGGTTCGCCAAGTATAGAGGCCTTAAGTCCTTTAGGACCTCTTCTTGGGATCCTAAGGTGATATAAACTGTTGCGATTAGTATTCTGTATTACATGTCAACCCCAAGAGCTTTATTTAAGTTCTTGTTGATGAATGTCAGGAGTCTCTACCTCCAGAATATGCCAGAATATTCGTATTTGATAATTTTACAAGAACAAAAAAGCATGTTTTTGCAAAAGCCTTAGAAATGGAGCAAGAAAACATGGATGACTGTGTACCATCTAGCTCATATGTGAGACTTCATATCAAGGAAGTACCTGTTGCTGTTGCTTACAGATTATGTGAACATGCAAAGACGATGCCTTTAGTAGCGTCTGGCCTTTTGCAGCATGAATCCAAGATGTCTGTCCTTCATTTTAGGTATGTTCCATTGTAAATTTTACCCTCTTCAACTTTCGCATTTTTGAATGTTGATCTGCTCTGGCTTATATTTTGTTGGGTTATAACGTTTTGCAGCTTAAAGAAGCATGATACCTACAATGATCCTATCAAATCAAAAGAAGAATTAGTATTTAATGTTGGCTTCCGCCAGTTTGTTGCAAGGTAGCAATTTCTTTTCCCCTAACTTCTGGCCTTCTCTGATTTTGTTTTACAGTCATGATGTGAAAGCTTTTCGCTTTGCAGACCAATATTTTCTAGTGACAATATGAACTCAGACAAGCACAAGATGGAGAGGTTTCTCCATGCAGGGCGTTTCTCCATGGCTTCTATTTATGCTCCTATTTCTTTTCCACCTCTTCCTTTGATAGTTCTGAAGAGTAAAGGAGGTGTTGCACCTGCAGTTGCTGCTGTCGGGTCCTTGAGAAGCATTGACCCAGATAGAATAATTCTGAAGAAAATAATATTAACTGGGTATGGTTTATTCTTAAATCTCTTAGTATTCTTCCCATCTCTTTGCACTTGTACAACCAATTTGTACCTAATCTGGTCAAGTTTGATACATAAGTTACATTTTAAGGTATAATAAGTATTGTTTTATGGAAGTCCTTGTTTGTTAAACCTTAAAAATGTCCTTGTGCAGTTACCCCCAACGAGTATCAAAATTAAAAGCTTCTGTAAGATATATGTTTCATAACCCAGAGGATGTGAGATGGTTCAAGGTAATAAGAGAATCATGGTAGCATGTATTTAATATTTTACAGTTTTGTTTTTTGTTCTTTTACTATTTTCCAATAACTAATTTGGATTTCATCATGATTGTAATTCTTCATGGGGTTTTTGATTGCAGCCTGTTGAAGTTTGGACAAAATGTGGTCGCCGTGGTCGCATTAAGGAGCCTGTTGGTACACATGGTATGGTCCTTACCCAACAAAATAAATCTTACAACTTGTGCTCCTTTACTCTATTGGGTACTAAAATGGTTGATATGATTCAGCGAAAAGGACTTTTCATGTGCAATATAAGATATATATATATATATATATATATATTTGTGGATGACTGGTTGGCTGTATTGTACAGCCCTTATTGTTTCTTGTTTTAGCATCTTATTTGGGAAGTAGACAAAATTAGGCATGTAAAAGGGGGGTCTGTAAGAGTGAAGATTTATTCATTATTGTACTTTTCTGATGGCTACTGCTAGTGGTGACACCCTGCCTAGCTTTTTTTATAAAGGTAAAGGTTAAGATTAAAGAAGAAGATGTATGGATATAGTTAAAAACTAAAAATATGTAGTTATTTATATTCTGTAGACACTCAACTGAGAGTAGTTGAGTTGAGTGGTTAAGACCTTTGGTTTCAATCAAGAGGTCAAAGGTTCAGCTCCCTTGGCACCTCTTAGTATTCTTGTATCCTGTAAATTTTTTGACTCTCAAAATTGTAGGGTCTGGTAGTAGTGCTAGTTTAGAATTAGGTGAACATCTGAAAATGGTCAACTTCCCTTGGGCCATCTACTTAGGATAATATATCTTATAAGTTCTCTGAATACCAAAATTATAGGATCTTCCAGTAATCTTTAGTTCAGAATCTGGTGAACATCTGAAAAGGGTTAAGAGATTACTATGTATAAACTGTACAATTCTACAAGAAGGTGATTATGCAATATTTCGAGGTGTTAGTTGTATCTGTTGAAAATGCTTTAGGTTTTCTGGTTCTTAAGAACTTCAACATTTTTTCTTTTCTCATTTCAATTGGCAAGAGGCAGTTTATTGATACTGGTTTTATCCTATGGATTTGTTGAGGCTACTGTAATCTTTCTTTTTGGTCATACTATACGGATTTTACTGAAAACTCAGATTCTTGTTATTTCACTCGTAGAGGGTTCTGTCTTTAATAATGAAACATTTCTTCCTTTGTTGTATTGTCATTTTTCAGATTGATAAATATGAATATTCTCATTTGCTTTAAAAAAAAAGTAGTTTTGCTTTATTTCTACAGTAATTTAAACTAGCTTGGAATTGCCCAAAATTTTTATAGGATGGTTGAATGACCATTGAAATTAAATTGCTCCTGCTAATGTTTTATTTTCTCTCAGGGGCAATGAAGTGTGTTTTCAACGGGGGCCTTCAGCAGCATGACACTGTTTGCATGAGCTTGTACAAGCGTGCATACCCAAAGTGGCCAGAGCATCGTTTCCCTATTCTTGATGCCTGACAAACAATATCCGGTGTTAAATCTTAAAATGTTCACTTCTTGAACATAGAAGATACACACCGCTGTTGTCGTGGGAATGAAGCTCTGGTTCAGATTGTCAATTCCAATTTCAAGTTTGCCGTAAGTTGGCTCTTGAAGAGGAAATGATTTCATTATTTTTTGTTTGCCAACCCCTCCCGCTCCCCCTTCTTTTAATCTTTCCTTTTCCGCTTTTTGTGTTTATGTGGTGGGTTCGGGAAAAAAAGCAACGGAAGGGAAGGGAAAAGTCTGTTAGTTCAGTTTTTTGTAGCCTGATCTCAGAAGTTTATATTTGTTAATTTAAAGAACGAGTAGAGAGATGTAATAGGTTTGATTGAAGCTTCTTTGAAGCATTAGCTCAGATGCTATATGGCTTTCCATTTATGAAGCATTGTTCATGAATCATGATCCGTGTTTAACAGTTTCGGAGCGAGGCCACAGTACGTTTTTTCCATTCCATCCCATTCTCTTGCATATTTCGAAAACTTGCACATTATATCATATGGTAAGACACTAGTAGCACCCTCCACTGTTTTAAGTCGTACGAATTCATAACCATAGTAGTTCATATTAGTTGTAATATTGGAAACGTTTTATACCAATAGAGATTGATGCAAGGGCTAGGAAGAAAATCATGGGAGAAATGATGATCGAACTTTTTGTTATTAAAATCAAAGAAGTGAAGCGAGAGTCATGGACTTAAGAAAGGGCATTATGTTACAAAACATTATTCCAAAGCACCTGGACTTGGTGCTTTGGAATTATTCCAAAACATTGCGACAATATTGATCTCATACGTCAGAGATAGGATTAATCAACTTCCCAATGGACTTGAATCCAAGCTAGCAAATGCAAGGAGTTCCTCATCAAGTTGTAACGAAGCCATTTCTTCCTCAGCCAACCTAACCCATGCTTCAACTCCATCCCTCGATTTTGTATCCATGAGAATGATGACACTCATGAACATACTCTCGAACTCAGGGGCAGCCATGTCAACGCTGATTACCCAACTAGGCTTTCCCCACCCAAAATCAACATCGTACAAACCAAAGCCACACCAACTGCTAAACCCAACAAAATCTGCTGCACCAGTAGGACAATCCACGTCTTTGACGGCCTCACAAAGGTTAAGAAATCCTCTATCACCTTGTAGACTCCTCACAAAGTCTTCATTAAGTTTTGCTTTGGCTTCCCTCAGCTTGCACACCAACCCATCCAATTCTGCAGCTTCCAGCTCATTTCCGCATAATGCAGTTGCCCTCCAAACGAAATTGCCTATATGATATTCTGACAACAGTGGCATGGCTCTTGAACGCAAGTTTACTGCATGGCCAGCAAATGTTGGCTTGTGGGAACCAGATTTTGATTTGGAGGCAGCCATGATATGTTTCCAAAGGAGTGCTGATATGGCTTCAACGCGTGTGGGATTTTTCACTCTCAAGCTAGTTGCCTTTGCCTTAAGAGTAGCTATTGCTGAGGCATCAAATACAAATCTCCTCAACACAGATCTGCCAGTTTTTAAAAATTGGATTACCGAGCCAACCATAGTCGCTTCACTCGGGTATTTATCGTTTTGAGGAAACAAAGATGAACCATCAAATCTAGGACATACTGCATCTTCCTCGGCATTCTTACGAGCCATTGCAACCCAACACTTGAGAAACGAACTCAACGCTTTTCCATCAGCAATCGCATGCGAAACAAATAAGGCAACTACAATACCACCACATGCAAATGCTGTCAACTTTATTATAGCCATGTGACTTCCTGGCGTTGGTACTACACTCCAACTGAACTCTCTTGGAAGCAATTTATTTATCAAAGTGAGATGAGGTTGGCGGAGAAAATCATTGAGCGGGCTTTTAACTCGGGCCTCTATAAAATAAACCCCCTCATCGTTACAATCAATGGAAAGATGATCCTTCATCTTCCCTGCAAATGCGTAAAAGGAAGTCAAGGTTTCCGATAAAGACTTCTTTAGCAGTTGCGATCTTTTGGAGATAATATCATCAACTGAAGAAAGGTTGACATCTTGGTTCACTTGATAGTAGAGTAGCATAGGAGTGTACATGGTAGGTGCATACTGATCCAAGAGTGAAAGCTTATGAATTTTGAGGTGGAGAGGTGTTGGAGAAGAGGGTTTGATGCGCTCTCTGGAAATTATTTCAACCTCCATTATTAGCATTTGCAGAGGAGATGATTCAGAAGCAATTCCGGGCTGAATTCAACAACATATACGAACTAATATACTACAAGAGTGGCCAAAGCGCCAAATGACAAAAAAAAATTATATTCTTGTACTTGAAAGCTATCTGTATTATTATTAACCGCTATGTTGTGTGTAATATATGCATAGGAGCCGGCTAAATTGATGACTTATCACCAAATGTCTCTTCACTTGAATATATAATAAAAGGAGATTGCTATCAACATTATCGTCGTTCACACTTCACCCAATCCAATGCTCAAACTAAACATATGATGTGAATCACTTAGAAAATATGAAGATTATTGATTGGGCTTTCCGTTTGTCCTACTTTCTGTCTAGGCCAGGAAGGGAAAACTCATTTGGGCCTAAAGACCTCCACTTCACGGCCCAAATTTACTAAGGCTGGATCAGGTGCTGGCGCTTGTGTGGTTGGATCGCAAGTAACAAATACCTAGATTCAATTTTCCCGAGAAAATCCAATTTTCCGCGAAAATGGTTAAAATCTGAACGGACCACCAGTAAGCCCTCTTTCATGCAATGCAGTTATAGCACCAACTGTATTGGAAAGCGGAAGTCAGTTTGTCGGACATAAGGTCGAGATAAAGATTGATGAAGGTTTAGAGATATCTATGGTGAGCGACAGGTGGTTCTGAGGGTTCTGTTAAGTTCTGCTCCGTCAGAAGTAGCTTGGATTAGCAAAGCTTTCATCTCTCTGCAAGGTGGATAGCTATGCCAGTGAATTAACCAACCACCAATGAGTTGATCACCAACTGTACGAGGAATTGCCCAGCTCAAACTGCACTTATAAGGAAGTGCGACAAAAGCATGCATAGACCTCTGTAAGTTGGTACATAAACGATCATGTAGTGGCATCAACTTATTGAGCTCTAACAAGAGTCTTTGGATTTTACAGATTGAGGACTCCTTTTCGGTCATTTGTTGACTCTTTATGTAAATCAAAGCTATATGAACACGTAGGTTCCATCCATATTGATTATTGACTATTTCATTGTTGAACTAGTTAATAAAACATGTTAGTGTTAATAATTTATTTTATTCTGGTGTAAAATCAATGTTGTTTGCTTGTTGCAGGGACCAAGAAATCTTGCTGATAAATTGGAGTTCTCTCGAACTGTTACAACCTCATTGGGTAACCATCTGCAAATCTTTGATATCATTGTTTTTGTTTTCATTTTTTATGTGTTAATATCTGATTAGTTCTATTTGTTACTACTGAGCTTATATTAAATTTATAGTTGCTCATGTGCGTTGAATTTTAAGTGTGTAAGGTGTAAAATGCAGGCCATGGGTTTATTTTCTATGGAGCAGAGGCAAGTACGAAGTCGATGCAAATGCAAATTGTTGCTGCACTTCGCACAGGTGAGAGAAGCAGAGCTTCCCATCTGCTTTTAAATCTTGGCCATGGAAACTGCTCACTAGGGCCTATCGATTTCGTTCATATTCTTAAGTACTGTGCGAGATCACCTGATCCTCTGGTAAGCCACTTAATGATGATTTTTTACTTCGTCATTTGTGTATATTTATGTTGTCTAATTATAAGTTTTTACTTTGAGTGCAGTTTGTCATGGAGACTTGGAGAATGATGGAGGAACAAGAGATTGGCCTGAATAACACATGCTACCTGCTGATGATGCAAGCTCTCTGTAAAGGGGGCTACTTGGAGGAGGTATGAACATATATATTATTCAACTGTCTTATCAAGAAAATATATATTATCAATTGTGTTTTCTTTTATATTTTCTCCATATATATTATATTAGAGTTGCTTTTTTACTTTATTCATTTATTATTAAGAATAGAATATGGGAATATAATTAACTGACTGTATCTTGGAATTTTGACTGGTTATCTAAATTGGGAAAACTAGTTTTATTTGTGGTAATAATCTAGTCTTACTACCACACTATTAAATATGTATCCATTAATACCTGCACTTTTTTTTTTTCTTCTGGAATAAAAAAGTGAGTCTTCTTGTTGCTTTATCCTGTGCTTTGTTCAGGCATATAATTTTATTAATTTTCTCGGAGAAAGTCATGGCATTTATCCTATTCTGCCTGTATATAATTGTTTCTTGGGGGCCTGTGTGAAGATGCAAAGTGTGATTCATGCTAATCTGTGTTTGGAGTTGATGGAACGTCGAATGGTGGGGAAGAATGAAGTTACATACACACAGCTTCTCAAGGTGTGTAAAGGGTATTGATCTCAATCTATTGAGTGGTTTTTTTTCCTTTACTCTATAGGATTTTCACTGTTAACCATTCTGTATCACATAAAATGCGAATGAAATTAATGTTAAACATGAACCATTTCTAACTTTTGAATGGTAATCTTCCAATTGCTTCTATTTTATCTAGCAAACATTATTATTCTCAGTTCTCCTCCTAGGTTTTTTTCTGTAATATTCCCTCACCATTCACATAGTTTGCAATTGAGTGTCTAATTATATTTGCCATCTTGTTCCATCATCATTGCTTGTGAAGTATGGAGTGTTCGTCTGAAGTAATTCCAAGTTAATTTCATCTTAATATTACATTTATGGCTTTTCCTTTCTTTCAGCTCGCAGTTTGGCAGCAAAACCTGTCTGCGGTCCATGAAATTTGGAGCGACTATATCAAGCACTACAGTCTGAGCATACTTTCTCTCAGAAAGTTTGTATGGTCCTTTACAAGGTTGAGAGATTTAAAATCTGCATATGAAACATTGGGACATATGGTAGATTTAGCCATGAGGGGTAGGCTTTATATTAGTAGGACTTCTGAAGGAAAGTTGTATTCTTCAAGATTGGACATCCCTATACCTTCAAATAGTCAATTAAGCTCACAGAAGGTTGACTTGGAGGAGAGTGGACATGCTTTTGCATTGAAAATGGACACGTTTACTATAGACATTGAGCAATGCAATATTTGTAACATGGGAATCGGAGAAGCTGTGAATGCTAAAATAAGTATGAAGAATAAATTTAAAATGATGCCTGTTATGAAGGTCTTGAGATGGTCTTTCAGTGATGTAATACATGCATGTGCACAAACTCAAAATAGTGGACTAGCAGAGCAATTAATGCTCCAGGTAGGACTAGAATTTTTTTTTTTTTTTTTTATTTTAANTAGCAATTAATGCTCCAGGTAGGACTATAATTTTTTTTTTTTTTTTTTCTTTTAAGCTTTTGATAGCTACATGCTATAGTCATATGACACATGAACTGAATTAAAGAACAATTTAAAAATGAAAAAAGAAAACCAAAAAAAAAAAAATCTATTTGGAATTCTTCTTTGATGACTCAATCTTCATTGAAGTAAACATAGCTAGATACTGTATTATTCCATTGAAAAATATCTTTACAAGCTTCTGTAACTTTGATTGAAATTTCTGAAACTTATACATTGCATGTGTCTCACATGATATTGAAAATGTATTCAACCAAATTGGATCTCGTTATCTGTTTTTACTGCACTTTTTGTTATACTCCCTTCTTTTCTAATATATCTAACAAAACTTTGTTCCGATCAGCAATGCTTTATGTACTGAATTGAGGGAATTTTTTATCTAGATGCAAAATCTTGGGTTGCAACCGTCAGACCATACATATGATGGGTTTATTAGAGCTGTTGTTTCTGAAAGAGGTTTCAGCAATGGCATGGAAGTGGTGAGTTATGCTGACTAAGGGCATGTGTTAGTTATGATCAGAACTTTGTCCCCCTCACTGATAATTTTGCTGATTTGTCCTCCATTTTTTTCCCACGAGAGTTGTTTCCAACTTTCTTCTTCATCTTTCTGTAGTTAAAAGCAATGCAGCAGAAGAATTTGAAGCCATTGGATTCAACTCTTGCAATAATTTCAGTTGAATGCAGCAAATCTTTAGAACTGGACTTAGCTGAAGCTTTACTGGATCAAATCTCCAAATGTCCATATCCACATCCTTTTAATGCTTTTCTTGCTGCATGTGACGCCACGGTATGCTATTAATTTTAGAGGCTAAATCTATGCAACACACTGGTGTCCCTGTTGTGTGTCTATGTGCCCCTTGAATTGGCTTCTCTCAACCATTAGAATTTCTGGTGGAGCTTGTAAAAGGAAAATTGTCTTCTCATAAGGTCTAAGTAATCTCAGCATTCATCTCCGTACCCTAGCAAACTGAACACCGACCAGAAGAGTTGATTGCTTGGTGGTGATAGACCAACATGTTTTGATTATGGTATATTGAAAGCTATACCACACTTTTTTTAAAAGCTTTACTAGCCTTGCACAAGTAGTGTCCCTTTTGTGCTTGAACGGACAGAAGCTATGATTGTGTTTTGGTTCTATTATTGATTACATGTTTAATAGACAGATCGTACAAGTCCTCTATTGGCATAGGGCAGCCTAATACCAGGATCAGTTATGACTCTTACTAATTTTATATAATTAATTTTAGAAAAATTCTTTGTTGTGTCACTTTCTTGAAGCTAATTGACACTAAAAGCTTTTCAGGTCTTCTTGCTTTCTTCTAACACCAATTAAAATATATGCTGCATTGATTTTGCAGGATCAACCTGAACGTGCTGTTAAGATGTTGGCTAAAATGAAGCAATTAAAGCTCCAACCAGATATCAGGACATATGAGCTTCTGTTTTCATTATTTGGGAATGTGAATGCTCCATATGAAGAGGGAAATATGCTATCACAGGCAGAGACTGCAAAAAGGATAAATGCCATAGAAATAGATATGGCGAAGAACGGTGTTCAGCATAGTCATTTGTCAATGAAAAACTTGGTACTGCCTATTTTGCCTATTTTGTTCCTTATAGATGGACAGTAACTACGTTTTGGTCAACTATCTAAACTACTAACTGGATGTTACTTATAATTTTTCTATTCAAAATTTTCTTATGATCACATGATAAACCTTATTTAATTTCTGGATTAGGAGAATACTTATTTTCTTCTCTTTGTGTGCTTTCTGAATTTATTTAGAATTTGAGACTGGTGCCCTAATAGTCTCTCCTTAGTGGAGCCCACACATAAAAAATACCATGTGCCCTTTGAGAGATAGTTGACTGCTTGCTGGTGCCTAAAACTGTAATTTATAGTGATTTTTTTCAGTTTGTGGCATCATAATGAACTTTTGAATCTCTATCTGGCTTTGGATGAAATGACAATGCTTTTTGGCCTTTTACACTTCTCTTACTTTGACCTTCATAAATATGCAAACTATGAATACAAGTAGCTCCTTTGGTTTCACCATGTTTTGACGTGAAGCTTTCTTTATTAGACTTTTTTTTTTTTTTTCCAAATTGCTGACGACCTTAACATTTTTTCCTTTTTCTTTTCCTTGGATCTCTGCAGCTTAAAGCTCTTGGAGCAGAGGGAATGATAAGTGAACTGATGCACTACTTAAATGTGGCAAAGAACCTTTTCGTTCATAGTAACAGTTATTTGGGAACACCCATCTATAATACAGTGTTGCATTCACTTGTTGAGGCTAAGGAAGTAAGTGCTTCCAGTGCTGTAATTGTAGCTTGCAATTGTGTTCAATGACTTGTGGAGGTATATTACCATGTCTTGTGGCTACTAATGGTATTTATCTTGACATGCAGAGCCACACAGCGGTCGAAATATTTAAACATATGAAATCTTCTAGTTTCCAGCCAGATGCTGCAACTTACAATATAATGATAGATTGTTGCAGCATTATAAAATGCTTCAAATCTGCTTGTGCACTACTTTCCGTGATGCTGCGTGATGGCTTTTTCCCACAGATGATCACTTATACTGCTCTTATAAAGGTACTGTTTTCTATTACCAGTGTTACTGGTAGCCACAGTTCAGATCTAATTTATCAATTTATGAGTTTGACACTGAGTGGTTAGCCTGCTATTAAGAGAAGAGGTTTTTATAATAGATAATATAGTATGGGATGCAATCTTATCTTGTTCAAGAATTTGAATAAAAGAAAATAGATATATTTATGAGTCCATGCGGCTTTCTTTGGCTTCGCATTTCTAGTGATGCTGGAAAGCTATTGCTCACAATGCAATTGGCTCTGGAAGTGTGACTTATTACTGCTGAGCTTGTTGCATGCCAGATTCTGTTGGAACATGAAGATTTTGATGAAGCGTTGGATCTGTTGGATCACACAAGTTCAGAAGGGATTCAAGTTGATCTTCTGTTATACAATACCATTCTTCAAAAAGCATGTGAAAAGGTGTTGCATCTCACCTTTCTTATAATTCTCATGCTTCCTGATACTCTCTCTTTCAGGGGTTGATTGATACAAGTCTTGTTTTTTATCTTTGTGAGTTCAAAATTTAAAAATGGCCAAAATTGTTGTACAAAAAGATAATCACATCCTTTATATAGAAAGGTGAAGCTTTGGACTTTTTTCTTTTGGTAGATGAATAGCTTGTGATTTGGACATTTCTTGAGCTTGCGAGGTCAGTCAGTTTCGTAGTTTAAGCTTGTATTGTATAATAATCTTTAACATTACTTTTGCTTCATTCATGAATATCAGGGAAGGGTCGATGTAATTGAGCTTATCATTGAGCAGATGCACCAAAACAATGTTCAGCCTGATCCATCAACCTGCCAATATGTGTTTTCTGGATATGTGGACCGTGGTTTCTGCAGTACGGCTGTGGAAGCATTGCAAGTTCTTAGCATGCGAATGCTTTGTGAAGAAGGTGACACTCCACAAGACAGGAGGACAGAATTTGAGGATCTGATTCATGCTGAAGATTTAGAAGCTGAGTCTCGAATTCTCCTGTTTTTTAAAGATTCTGACGAGAATCTTGCTGCTGCGCTTTTGCATTTAAGATGGTGTGCTATACTTGGGTTCCCGATTTCTTGGTCACCTGATCAAAGCCTATGGGCCAGACGACTCTCGACTAACTATGATGCTAGGAAATGGACTGCTTAATGGAGTAGATATAAGATAGATTTTCCTTTCGACTTAAATTTAGGAGGTTCCCGGAAGGTATTTGCAATTTTGTTTGATTGGTAGTACTTCTTCGGATAAAGTCTCACAAAATTTTCAGATTTTTCCAGTTATACTAACAGAGAAGGTGGTTCTTACAGGGCGCCGTTCAAATTTCAATTGTTAGCCATGAAGCAGTTGTCTCCAATGATATCGGTGGTAATGATTTTATGCTGTATAAAGAGGAGTATAGGCCGATTTTGATCAGGGCGGTTTTTACTCTACTGTTCAATAGGAGAGCGGTTTACAGAAATCTTATATTGACTGGTTGTCACCACTTATTTTTCTTCAATTGAAAAGTTCCCGGTTGTTCAAGAGAACTTAATACTAAACTTCTCCATCGGGAAAGCTTCAGCCCCCAACCCCATCACTTCAAATTCACGAGTCTCGTACCAGTCAAGAGGTTGTGATTTTGCAAACAGGATAGCCTCCCTGCTGGTTCTTTTGTGAATTAGCAGATAATGAGTAAGTTTATATTTCAAAAGCCGCAGCTGTTGTGGTGCTTTGTTAAATGTTTTGAAGTTTGGACATCCAAATCTGAACTTTTTAATCAAAGCCTACACCCAGAATTGAAGAATTGAGCTGCAATGAGGAACATTGGACCATAAAATACGATACGTAATGCAATATTAGTCTCCATGATTATTGAAGCCCAGAAAGAAAACGCGAGTTTTTAAGCTCTCTCGATAGTAAAGCACAAAGCAAAGCGAAAACAAAAACAAACAAAAAGAGAGTTTAAAGGGCATTCTCAAGACAATATAGGAAATAGAAAATTAACTTAGCTTCATTGTAAGAAATAATAATTTGTTTCCAAACACAAGTTTAATCAATAATTTTGAACTATACCAAATATTGTCAAAAAAAAAAATTGTGACATGCACCACCAAAAAAAAACCTCAAGTGGTAGAACTTCATATCGATTATGGAGTATTTGCAGTCTTGAATTAACCGTTCAATAATATGACACACACCACCTTGTCACAGTCAGTACAGTATTAAAATAAGTCACTCCCCCTTTGGTACAACATGATATCCAGTATCTGCAGCATTGCAAAACTTTTACGCGTTTTCTCCTGGAGGTAACTCTGCAAGCTTCGTAGGAGTGCCAAGCACTCGTTCGATATCATGACGGACTTCAATGTTGCGGATGCTGTAACCAACAACCATTAGCCAATAAAGCAGCTTGGCAAGTTCTGGTGCACTAGTTTCTGTCACACTTGTCTGTATAAACAGAAACCCAGGCTTAAAAAATGCGTTTGTTTAACATAATCCAATAAAATTTGTCAAATAAAACTTAAAAGTTGCTTGGATTTAGTCAGAGTTCGGATGGTAAGTTAATTGTCAAAAGCCCAAAATGCAATGATAGCAGTAGTGCTCAGAACATTTTTATTCACTTAACTGGAAAATTGGTTCAGTTGAGCAGTAGTACCTACTACTTATGAAGAATCATATCTATTGTATCAAGAAAAATATTGTAAATGGTTAAGTTCATTGTTCAACTCTTCTCTGCTATACTTGTTTAATGGTCTTCACAGAAACTTGAGAACTATATACACCAAACTAATATGAACTGCGAACACCACCTATTATGCAAAAGTATTTTTTCTACTCCGTAAAACTATCCAACCAATTCTCCAATGCTTAAAACACTATAATGATTTTACCCTAACAAAAATATTTATTTTATAGTTTGAGAAATCAATGAAGACTTGAACCTTAATGTCAAACAAAAAGGTAAAGCAAGAACGTAAAGCTCAATTTTTAAGGCAAACCTTCATTTGTCCAGGATCTGAAACAGCCAAAAGACGCTTTATGAATGTGTTCATCGCAAGGACAACATCTTCTCCAGCGGTACTGGTCAACTCCTACAAAATAGTGCATTTGTATTTTCATAGGCCTAACCGAAGATTAAAATAAAAACCAAAATGTTGATTTTCAAAGATAAATTAACAGCATGTTCAATCATTTTAGATTTCTATGGTCAAAATTGATAGAGGAACAGATATATCCTACTCTTGGATGGCAATTAAAATATTCAAGCATGGCGCATTATTATCTGGGAAATGTTTCCCAAAAATCAGTGGAAATCTGGAAGATCATATAACAATCAGAAACTCAAGCGCTCAGCTTTCATCTAGGACACTGACGCAAAAGAAATGAAAAGAGGAGCCACAAGACTCCTTACCTTCAGATTTTGAGGCTCGAGAGTCTTGAGATATTCCAGCAATTCATTTGGACCATTGGCAGATTTTCTACCAACTTGACTATTCAGTTCCTCAATCTCTGCTTCAAGTAACTCAATGTACTTATTAGCATCTATTCTCTCAGGCCCCGAAACATTATCCCACCTAATAACTTCACCAGACACATTTTTTTGCGTACCAGGAGCATAATCTGGCTTATCCTGTAATAACCACAGCAGCAGAACAAGTTAAAATACAATGCGTTTTACACTAAAGCAACCAATTTGTAAAATTTAGACTTAAAATGAAACGTCATGAGTAACCGGAAACAAACTGAGCACCTCTTTATCTTGCACATCAGGAAGGGCAGCCTGCTCCAAACTCTGTTGCAATTCTAATCGGTATTGTGCATTCTTAAACATATATCCAGTCATCAAAACACTGTACATCAGCTGTGCTAGATTTTCAGCAACCTAAAAACAAAGGCATGCAATCCCTGATGAAACCCGAACCACCAAGATTAAGGCAATAGCCTACTAAACAAAATATTTATCAAGCTTTAGCCAGTAGTTCACTTCACTCATATAGACAGGTGAATGATGGTTTAAGCTACTTACAGTGGTGACTGTAACAGCAAAAAATTGTGGGGGTAACGTTCCAATCATATTTGTCACAGTTTGACGCATTGCTTCTACTACCTGAACACAATTCCAAAGTTATACCGTGCATCATAACACTCGGAAAAAATAAATTAATATGAAAAATCAAACCTGCTGGGGCGCCCTTTTCACAAACAACTCCATAAATTCAGGTTGCACATTTTTTACATACTCCAACAGAATTTCTCTTCTGCTCTTAGGCGGCTGATTCTTTTTCCCAAAAAGAGAAAAAAATCAATAATCTATAACAAATTTAGCAACGCAGAAACACATCTTTATTTTTGCCATTAAAAGCTGCATTTCCGCTAAACAAAAGGGCTCTTGTTTTAAGAATGAAAAGCGAGACAGCGAGGTACCAGACTGCCGTTAGGAGGCTTGGAGTCGTTAGAGCCGTTATTAACGGACTCGTTCTTGGAAGAATCGTAAGCTTCAATCCTCAAAGCCAATCTTCGCTTATTTTTGCCGGTCTTTCCTGGAAAACTTATTGAAGTACACAACTTGGGCCTAGAAGAAACGAGAATGGCTGGAGAGCTACATGAAGATGATGGTTGATAAACAAAGGAAGGTTTCACTGTCAAGGAATTCATCAGGGTAGTAGCAGGGGCGGCTGACTCCTTCAAAAACTTTAGCAATCAATTCTTAAGATGACCCTTTATTTTATCTCTACAGCGTCGCCATTAACGAGACCGAAACAACAACTGCTCTGCTCTCTGTAGTTTATTAGAGTAAAGGGCTGGGATTTCTCGTATGGGGAGTTCCCACAGATGAGGGTTTGTTTCGAGTCGTGAAAACCGAAAAGTGCAGGTGAAGTTCACCTGACGAGAATAGGGTGGATTGTAGATGATAGCTTCTGTGCTGATCAATTGGAGCATCGGACGGCTAAATTTGATGCATCACACGGTTAGTGACAACTTATTCGATTCTAGCCGTTGAACATTTTTTAAATGGGAGGTGTTAAATGTGTAAAATAACATATAAGTTATTTATAATAACTTAAAAATTAAAGATAAACCATAAATAATATATTTTAAAAATATTATTCAATAAATTAGAATCTACTCATTTACTCAAGATTGTCAAAGATTGTACAATAGATGCTTCATATATCATATACTTTCTCTTTGAATAAATCTTATATAAATCCTTGTCCTTAATTTATGTTTTTGGATGACAAATCCTATTAGTGATGAGTTCCTTATTGTCTTCCAAATTAGTGGGGAAATGGACTCATACTTGTAAATCCGATCAACATTTAGGCATAATTGCCTACATTCGCGGTGTTGTGTACCCACCCCATTCCGCAAGCATTGAGTTGTGAAGGATGGGGCAAGCAATTCCTTGCCTAATATTATCACCCCTACCGAAGAGACGCATTAGAATCTCGTACTTTTTACAACTTTAAATCTTTTGACACGTTACCATCACTCATCATACCACATTCTGACGAGTCCTTTTTCACAACCACAAATTGCACGTTAATCGTTTTAAGCATTTTTCTTTCCTAGTCTATTACCGTGGTTTTTTTAAAAAGAAGAAAAGTTTAAGTTGTGATCGTTGATCAACAAATGACAGTTTGGCCGAGTGGTCTAAGGCGCCAGATTTAGGCTCTGGTCCGAAAGGGCATGGGTTCAAATCCCATAGCTGTCAACTTTCTTACATGAACTTTTTATTATTCCCCGCCTGGTGATAAGTTTGGTAGGCTAGGAGTATAGGTCCAAGGCCTTCATTTTTTTTTTCACAGTCTGACCTGATACTATTTTGACCTGATTGACCTGGGCCATAGGCCTGTCAAGCCTACCCAAAATAAGCCGGACTCGGCCTGACCCGACCTTTTTTCATCTCTATCCCCACCCCATTGCCATCCCTAACTTAACATGACTATTGTTTTCCAATTGATTATTTTTGCATTAATCATTATTTTATCAATCTTATATTTTTGTATTTTTTAAATAGAATTTTTTTTTTAGAATTTTGTTTGTTATTATATATATATATATTCAATTCTTTTTGTTATTTTTTGTTCCAGAATCCACCCTTGCTTTGCTGCCCGAGCAGCTATCTTTATTCCTTTTAACTGTATGGCGTTGAAATCTTTTTAGTTGTACAATTTTACTTCAAACTGAATCCATCCAGAAAAAGAAATGAAAATTGTTAGTGAAGCTCCCACCTTTGGCCTACTAAATAAAGTAAGCATTGTATTTGTCAGTTCACAAAATGTCGTGCTCTCTACTAAACTCACAAGCAATCATTTTACTCCATTCATTGCGTTGGGTTTTCCTCATCTGTTGGCATGTGATTCCCCATCGTGCGTGCGTGCGTGCCTGCCTTTCTTTTTAAATCTCGAAACCTACCAATATTGGCATACAACCCTCTCTTGGGTGCATTCCATTTGCACTCACACGCACACACCAGTTTAAAAATATTTTATGAAAACGAAAACTATCAACTTGCTACTGGGATTTTATCATAAAATATGAGAGAAAATAAAACATAATTATAAAATAAAAACACTTCTGGAGCAGTATGGTCATGGTTGGTCAAATTAGTTAAAACAAATCAACATCAATGTAGCAAATTCTAGTAATTAACAAACAAACGTGAAATTGATCACATCTAAACTCTTAAATAAAAGGGGAGAAACTGAGAGCCAGCTCATGCCTCACGCTTAGGCTCCTTAACTGTCAATTTCTTTCTCTCTGACGCTGCACCTAATGTGATTGAATCACATCGTTAGCAAAAACGGCATGATAGAAACGAGTTGTTGTTGTCGTTTTCCATTTGGCTTCGGACCTCTTCAGGCAATGTTGGAATCATATTCATAGCACAACCAAATCAATCTCTATTTTCCTCCGTCTCTCTCTCTCTTTCTCTCACGCTTTCTCTCAAACACAACAACTACCGACGCCAAAGAGAGAAATAAATGGCTTCTTTGCGGCGGCGCCATCACCACCACCACCACCGCATCAGTTTTCTGCTCCCTGTCATCTCCTCCATTTTCGTTGCTCTTTTCATTCTCTTCCTTCTCCTCTCCTTCCTCGCTCCTTCTCCTACCGATGCGGATCACCTTCATCACAGCAGTCACGCGCAATCCCACACATCTGTATTTTCATTTCATCTCTCTCATTTATACTTATTTGTGTTCTCTTCATGGTGAACATACGATTGAGTTTGATTTCTCTTTTTTTTTTTTTTTTGATTTATTTTCTTATGCAGTCTAAGCTGGTTGATGATTCCACTGGAGTCTCGGTGTTTCGTGTTCCGGTTAAGGATTCTTATTCAAGCTGTAGTTGCAAATAATGAATTATATTAGATGTTTAAGTTTTGTTGGATCTTAGTTTACTTACTTTGAGTGTTTGACTATCTATTCTTGAGGACCAGCAAGATGGTGGCAGATTAGATCGCGACGTTTGGAGCTCCAGAAATGCCCAATTCTATCATGGATGCAGTGAAGCTAGCAAGAAGTTTGCGAGTGTGTATAGTGTTTGTGAAATTTAATTTTTACGTCAGATGATTATAGATTCAATATACTTATAATAACTTTTCATATTGAGGAAGCTCTGAGTTATTAGTACTTACATACTAAAGTTACCTGAAGGTTTTGGAAGTCTTGTATGTTTTAATCTGATACTGGAAATTGCTAGTTTTGCCTATACAATTAATATTATTGTAATGATGTGAAATGTATTGATCATATTGCAGAAGCTGAAGATGTAATGCGTTCTAATAGATACCTGGTGATTGCTGCCAGTGGAGGCTTGAATCAGCAAAGAACTGGGGTAATGTGAAGTATCTCTTGATTAAGTAACTGACACGAAATAAAGATGAAAGAAGATTCAAGAACATTGATCACCTAATTAGACAACGTTCAGAAGTAACTCTTTTGACCATTTTCTGATTTTAGAGTGAAGGAAATTCCACACATTTGATGGAGGCCATAATAGTCTAATATTCTGCTTTCAGCTGTTGATTTTACTGAACCCAGATCTCAAATGTTTTTATCATTTCACCCAGATCACTAATGCAAAACTCATTACTTTTTTTTTTTCCTCGTATGTTTGTCTTGAACTAGGATTAGTGAAGTATGGTTCATAAAAAAACTGTTTCCTGCCATTAAGCTGCTTATATTTTGATGCTTTTTCTTCTTAATGATGTCTTGTGATTACAATGATCCTGAGCATATTTTAAAGATTGCTTTATTGTTGTTACAAGTTTACTAAGCATACCGTTGGCAGATTGTAGATGCAGTTGTAGCTGCCCGTATTTTGAATGCTACTCTTGTTATTCCAAAGCTGGACCAGAAGTCTTTCTGGAAGGATGCTAGGTTAGTTAAGGGTTAGCCAAATTCAATGCCATATATAGTGCAATTTGCGTTACATCTTTCCAACTTCAGCAAAGATTTTCTGATCATAAGCAGTCACTGGTGTCAGATAACAAATTTATTTTTTCTTGTGCAGTAACTTTTCAGAGATTTTCAATGTTGATCAATTTATATCATTCTTGTCAAAAGATGTTAAAATCATAAAGCAGCTCCCAAAGAAAGGAGGGAAAATTTGGGCTACATATAACATGCGTGTTCCAAGGAAGTGTAATGAAAGGTGTTATCAGAATCGTGTTTTACCTGTTCTTTTGAAAAGGCATGTAAGTTTCAGTTCTCTATAACTTTTCTGTTTGCTTTTATAACCTACGTTGAAGTATTCTCATCTGACTTGCAAATGTAAACTTTGTGTTATAGCTCTCTTCTTTTCTCAATTTATGTTTTTAGTTTTTCCCCTGCAATGCATGGTTAATTCTAATCCATCCGTGGGTTGAAACATTTTATCATATTTATTTAATAAGTTTAGCACACTACTAGTTGACATGTTTAATTAATAGATCTATAAACTGAGTGATACTACTGGATATTACAGTCAAAATAGTTCTAACTCCAGTCACATGGTTGTTTAATTGTTTTTTCAGTAGCATGTCTTCTCATTGTACAACTATTTGACACTCTATTTCATCAATGTAAACTTTTAGTGGTTTTTATTAACTGAGTTGCCTTGTCTCTAGGACCACTATTTAGAGTACGGCTGGTCAGTGTCAGATTGGCTGTGATTAAAATTTTCTTTCCCTTTCAGACTTCGGTGTTGGCATTAATATTTCCAGTGATATGTGTTTGCATATTGAATCTCAGCAATGGATATTCTAATGGACTCGTGTATTAGTGTTTTTTTTTTTCTCTATCTTCTCAGTTTATTCTTAAATGAGATGTCGAAACTAACTGTTTTTGGTCTTTATCCTGTGACAGGCTGTTCAGCTGTCCAAGTTTGATTACAGACTTGCAAACAAGTTGGATACAGATTTGCAAAAGTTGAGATGCAGGGTTAACTACCATGCTTTAAGGTTTACTGATCCTATTCGTGAAATGGGTGAAAAACTGGTTCATAAAATGCGGATGAAAAGCAAACATTTTATTGCTTTGCACCTAAGGTAGAATAATTGATCTTTGGTCCTCTGTATTCTGGTTACTATTTGAGACAACCACACTAGTAAGTTTGTTTGCATTCACGCACGATATATGCATGTAGATAAATGCATGTTATGGCATGCCTTTTCAGTGGGTATTTTGGTTGATGATCGAGCAAGGTATCTCTTGCCAAATCGATTGATAATCCATTTTTTCAATGAAAAAAGGTCTTTTTTTTGTCTTTACTTTATTTCTATTTATCTATATTTATATTATATATTTCTATTTAATAAATAGTTTGGTCGTGTTGGATTGGTAGATATTAGCCGACTGTAGGAAGCTTGATTTTGTTGTATTATAATTACCAAGCAATGGACTTATATTCATCGATTATTTTCTTGATGCAATTGAATGTCTTTTGTTACAGGTTTGAACCTGACATGCTTGCATTCTCAGGATGCTATTATGGTGGAGGTGATAAAGAAAGAAAAGAACTTGGTGCAATACGGAAGAGATGGAAAACTTTACATGTATGGCGATTAAAACTGAACCCTTATTTTTAAACAATCACCTATAGCCATTTGTTTAGTTTAAAAATAGTATTTATTTTTCTTACATGTTTGATCTTTTTGCAATTTGCTTATGGCCTAAATAACGTGGTGTATAAATTTGACACGGCTGATTTTCACTCCAATGTTGATTTCTTTTGGGGCCTGTTATATTGGTCTAATTCAAGAGCTTGTGTATGAAGTACAAATAAGACTTGTTTTCAACTGATTTGCAGGCAAGCAATCCTGATAAGGAAAGGAGGCATGGAAAATGCCCACTCACTCCACTAGAAGTTGGTCTAATGCTGAGAGCTCTTGGATATGGCAGTGACGTTCACATCTATGTGGCTTCTGGTGAAGTGTATGGAGGGGAAGAGACATTGGCGCCCCTGAAAGCACTCTTTCCAAACTTCTATTCAAAAGAGACTGTAGCAACAAAAGAAGAGTTGCAACCATTTTCTTCATTCTCTTCCCGAATGGCAGCACTGGACTTTATTGTTTGTGATGAAAGTGATGTATTTGTTACCAACAACAATGGTAATATGGCTAGGATATTAGCTGGAAGAAGGTATAAATGTTTTCTTCTCCCCTGTATTGTTTTTACGAGTAATACCAACATCCTAAAATTTTATACCAAATTATATTTCTAAAATGATACAGCATCAACTTAAAAAACCACATACCCCAAAAAAAATAATAATAATAACCACACCATTCATTATATCATTACACTATCCTATTGACAATTATTAATTTTATCTACAATTCATTTGAGATGTAAATTTGGGATGAGGGTAGTATTATTCTTGCTCTAGACTTGTAACTGGTGGTCAACTTTCAATTTTTATTTTCTGTTTGCAGGAGATATTTTGGGCACAAACCAACCATTCGTCCAAATGCTAAGAAACTTTATCGGTTGTTCTTGAACCAAAGTAACATGACATGGGAAGCGTTTGCCTCCAAAGTTCGTAGTTATCAGAGAGGCTTCATGGGGGAGCCAAATGAGGTAAGGCCTGGCAGGGGTGAGTTTCATGAGAATCCGGCCTCCTGCATATGTGAAGATTCTGAGGCCAAGACAAAAAGGGATGTGCTTCCTAGAAAATATGGGAAGGGGGATACCATAGCAAAAAAAGATGTTGTAATAAGTGATGATCAGAATGATGATGATGAACCAGAATGGTCTGATGATATTGATGATTATGAAGATCTAGAAGGCCTTCCAGAGAAGGGTCTTTATAATGGAACAAGTTTGGATTATGACGCAATCACCTCTGAGGAACCTGAGTTGGACGAGATACTTTCGGATTAAACTATTTTTGCTCTCTCCATAGTTGTAAGATATTTTGCCCTTTCTGTATCCTCTTCAGAAATTTTGCAGCAGATGCCAAAACTTTTATAGCCATCCTGCAGAAATATGATGCTGTATATAACACCATTGGAATGGAGGGGGGGAAAAAAGAAAAAGCATTTGCAGATAATGCCTGCAATATTGGATTTTTTATTATGAGAAATTTAATCAATTCGGGAACATCCTACGTGTTTGAAAGGCATGTGATGGGCGTTTGGTTGACAACGGAATCTAACGTAAGATTTCTTAGTCCCTTCTGAAGTGATGTTGACGGATGCTGGTAATGGGTGGTGCAAGAAAATTTTTGGAAGCAAGGTTTGTACCATCCGACTGTGAATGCTGTACTGCAAAACAGAATTCTTGTGGAGGTCTCTTTCTTTCCCAAAATGGAAAAAGAAAGTTTTCGTTGCTGTTCATTTATTTAGTCTTTTAGGAATTATATTATGTTTAGTTCAAGAAGGTGATTGCGGGCTTCCATTATGCTCCCTGCTAGGAGATCGAATCTATTTCAACTGAATTTTATGTTAGAACCATTTTGGAGAGTAGATTATAGATGACGGCTGTAAACATTCAAAGATAATTAGGTCTTTTTCTTGTCATTTAAAATTCATATTGGTTTTTCATTTCCTGTGTGTCGCTTTTGCTTTTGTAGATATTTGCTTTTATTTGTGAAGATGCTCAGACCAAATGCATATTTATTGAGATTGTAAAAGAACTACTTCTCTCAGCGGTTTCAGGGAATTGTGGTATAGATTCTTCTTTGTAACTAGTTTATTCTATTTTTTGTTTTAATTGCCCTCATCCTACACCGATAGTGATGTGTGCGAGCAAGATTCAAATCTATAACTGTGTTTTCATTAGTATCTTAATCTTATTTAAAAAAAAAAAAAAAGATTACACACCGTTAAAGAATTTTTCTGATCAAGAATCAAATGATTTCGAATGAAGTAAGTTTCATGAACGAAGGATATGGCATTATTTCACTGATTTTCTAAGTTCTTAGACTGATTGAGTTTGTTAAAGGTTTAAGTGAATCCAAAAAGAATAACGAGAGTAAGAAAAATTTGCTCAGAATATATAAGGCCTAAATTTATATATTTATTTTATGATTGTGATGGAGTGAATGCTATTCCATTCAAACAATGAATATTTCACACTAATTCTAAAATTATCTTGATCTTCTCCTACAAATTTTAGAAAACTAGCTTAACTAAGTCCAGGAACTAAGCTTATCAAGCGTGAGATAAACAAATTGATTATTGAAAGAATGAAAAAATTGAACGACAAAATCACAATATCCCGTTACAAGAGAGTATTTCAACCAATATGATTGCGTTCAAACAATTTTTAAATCTCCTTAAGCAAAATGATAAGATTAACCAGTAGCAGCTCTTCATTGTAAAGATGGGGAAGACGAGTCCGGTTGTTCGTCATCTGAAGAAGGTGATGACCCAAAGTCTAGGTTTGGGTAGACACCAGGCGGCCTCTCCCGAGGTTTGATAGATAGCAGCTGGCTCGAATCACCCACAACGTCAGCCCATCCGTAGTGAGGTTCAGCCCTTAATAAAAACAATCATTATCTTGTCATTCGATGTTTTTCTTTGCAAGTATTTCCGTTCTAAACAAAAGCAAGGAAACACATTCTTACTCATAATACGTTTCCTCATCTACGACAATATCCCAGCTTTCACCTGTTGTGCTCTTGCCATATTTGTGAACTTTCCTGGTGCAGACAGAAGAAAACAACTTAGTCTCTATCTCCTATACACAGCATTCAATAAAAATAATTTGCAATTCCAATGCAATTCTATCTAACCAAATGATGGTTGGAAGTGTTAGTTATCGTGAAAGAACTGATTTGCACTCTACTAAGTGAAATATTGAGTCTTGAGTTACATACCCGTTTCCAAAATGTTCCTCTCCCCATGTCCTTGACCAACCTAGGAATGAGATAAATTCTTAGTTAAAGCAGGTACCTGAATATCAATATCTCAATGAATGTGTCCAGTAGTCAGAATATGTGTATATGTTTAACTATTTTGAATATTGATTCTTATGTTGCTTGAGGATCAAAGGAACTAACAATTATGTGATGACCATATCTAATATGATATATGCAAGGAAATAAAACACAAGGATGAGACATACGTTCACCACTTGGAGATACATGCCATGTCTCCCCCTGACGTGAACCTATGGCAGCAAAGAATTTCTCTTCCCACTTGTCTCCCCATTTGGTTCCCAATTCAGTTTCAGCCCATTTATCTGTCCTGAGAAGTAGAAAAAAGAAATTGGGTGAAACTACATGAATCAATTAGGAAACTCTGACTCTACAGAAATAACTGGCTTGAGTAGCAGCACATATTTCATCACTAGACAATTCTAGCTTTAGAAATGCTCTATATTCCACTACAAAATATACTTTATGCTAAGGACAAGTAGAGAACCATTTGAGAACAGATCCTCTTCCATCATAATGCTCTCCCCATTTCTCCCACCATGACTGTTCATTCAGTCTACCATATTTATGTGCGCCTTTCTCAGTCCAACCTTTAGCATCATACTTTTCCCACCTAAGTTCAAAATAAAATGTATTAGTAAACACTGCAGTTACCTTGTTGTTGATCAACTATGTACCTAATGTAACAAAGAAAATTACAGAAATTATTGCATATTGTAAATCAACTTACCATTTCTCATACCATCCAGCATTTTCAGCCCCTGATTTTGCTTGCTTTTGAGCACTCCTTTCTATCCTTGCTAAATTGCTACAATTTAAAAAATGTACCCAAAAAAAAAGGTTAAAAAATTTGCATGTTGCGTAAACTTGAAAAATTTATATCTGGCTTCACGGTTGGCAAAAAGTATCTAAGTTGTTAATTTTTATTGGGATATAAAAATAGAAAAGGACCTCCATTCATCTTGATGAAGCACCTCTTGCCATGTTTCCCACCATGAATCCCCTTCAGCATTTCTCCCAGATTTTTCCACACCTACAAAATATGATAGAAGTTTTACAATGCTCAACCACTACAGACGGACAATGATTAAGAAAAAGGAGAAGTTCAAAAACCTTCTGATTTTATCCAGAACAGAAGCACTTTTCCAAATTTAACGCCACTGTTTTTGATAAATTGTTATCCGTCCAAAAATAATTTTATAATAGGAAATAGACCAAACAAATTTCTACTAATTCAGCAGCCTTCTCAAACATATTGACAGAGGGAAGAGCATCTCTTACACCTAGACAATAGTTTTCCCTCGAAAAATATTGACTTGCTACTAACAAATTCTTGCTCACACATGCGTGGCTTATGCTATTACATCTTCCTGCTTGAAATGCTATGGCCACAACATATTAATAAGATAATACCATTCATCCCAAATTCTATTCTAAATTTGCATCCAAGATGTGTAATTAATATTAGATTGCCAAGTGAAAGGTGTTAGTGTGATGATGGAATGAATGATATCGTAGTTTTAAATAAATGTCACGTTGTTTGGGTTACATGATTTGGGATGAAATTTTGGAATGTGTAACACTACTCTTTTAATAATATTCTTTGCTGAAAATTCCAATATTTCCAACACTTCTAAACTGTTTTCACAGTTAACCTTGACCAGGGTAGAAACCATAACAATTAATAATTTTTAGTTTTCATATTAATACGAATTCAAGATCATATTGGCAAGACTTTACAAACAGAGTTAGAAAGAAAATCAGAATACTGGCATCAGACAGCTCATTCAAGTCAAGTTAAAGTAAGATCTAAGGCTCTTCATATATTTCTCAGACTACGATTTTCTTCCCTTAGTATATAAAAAACCAAGGCTTTTTCTTGTTTAGTTCGTGCATCTCAAAACCAATGCTAATTGTACTTAAAATCTATCCAAAAGTTTTCCAGAATAATCAATGGAACAACCAACATGTCCTGTAAGTGACAAGTTAAGTAACATACCTAGCTCTTTGTATCCCGTCCAGTCACTTTTCTCCCACCACTGTCAATGAGAACAATAAATCCAATTAAATGCATCTAACCTGGGATGATACTTAGAAAGAGTTATAAAAACAAAGTCAACATAGCAGAATATTATGACAGCAGTGACTGTCCAGAAGGATATGCACTTAAACCACCAAATCTGGTTTAGGCCACCAAATCAAATCATAGATGGATAACTGCACTCAAATCTAGGGTAGAAGGTTACTGCCACTTAAAACCGAAAACACAACATGGATGAAAGATTTAGAAAGAATAAATAAGTGAAATCAATAACAAAGGAAAACCTAGGGATTACATGCACTGCACTGGATATCATGCAAGCTAATATAAGTGAAGATATGTAAACACATACATACTCACAGTAAGGTAAATTTAAGCCAATTTGGCCATAAAAATGTGTAGTAATAGGATAACAGTATATAAATATTATTAGTAACATAATTTACTTCACGCCAGGATCAACAACAGTCATACAACATTGAAATTGTGTACATATACAACCAAATAATATCATATACCGTTTCTTTCCATTCTGAGGAACTATCATCGGATCGACCACCCATCCTTGTCCATCTACATCGGTATCCATTTTCGCCAAGGTCCTCCCCACTTTCTCTATACCAAGTACTTCCATCTTCATTAGTGCCAGATTCATTAACATTTTCATTTAACAAGCTGATGCCCCAGTCTTTTTCATTTGCAATACCAGTGTCTACAATGATGAAGGTAAAATTCAAGGCACGTTATCAAAACACCATAATTTGTTATCAGTGAAACGCTAGTTTAGATTATCACTTATTTCAGTACCTCTTTTTGGTGGAGTGTCACGGGACTGTGGGCCCGAATTCCTCGGAGTACAACGAGGATAAAATTTATCTTGTTTGGAAACGAAACAACGTCTGCAACAACGGCAATGCAGAACAGCAAAGAGATTACGACGTCGTTTAATATATTATTGAAAAGTTTTATTAACTACAATTGCAACATTTTAACATCAGCAACTAAAAATCAGTTCATATGTATGCAAGTGAAAGTGAAACGTACTGAGCAGAAGCGAAGGGCATTCCAGGAGAGGCTTGGATACGCCATTCCTCGTACTTCTCAACACTCTTCCCGGAGCCGGGACCTCTTCGAATCGGAACCACCGAGTCGGAGCAACAGCAGCTGATTCGAGTCACTCTGATTCGATCGCCATAACACAGAGTCTTCCTCTTCTTCAATCCATTGGTATTGATGGGGCGGAAATGAGAGATATCAGCAAGTCTCTTGAGTCTGAAATCGAGCTGAGTCGCGAAGCCTCTAGAAGTCGCCGCCATTAATCAGAAAATGCCATTGAGTGAGAAGAATTTATTGGATACTTTTTTCTAGGGAGTAACTGAAGTGTCTGTGAAATTGAGAGATAGAAGAAGCGTTTGGGTTTGGGTTTGGTTTTTTTTAATAGAAGTATAATTTAATTAGAAAAAAGAGCCAATGGGGATGGAAGAGGGAAGTTCGGAGAATCTTTGTGCTGCGTACATTCGAAGTTGAAGGAGAGGGTATAGGGAAGAAATTGTTTTGAGAGTAGAGAGATCAGATCGGTTAGTACGTTTTGCTCGACTACGGCTGAATTCCGGGATTTAATCATACACGTGAGCAGAGCTGTCCCACATTCCACTTAGGATCCTTTCGCCATTCCTCATCTGCCACGTGTACAAAGTTCAGCCGCTAATTTTTTCTAAAAAATAAATATAAAAAAAAAAATTGGTGGTTAAATATAATCCTAAAATCATAATAATTATTTTTTGTCAAATGTTTATAGAATAGATGTTCGCCGTTTCTTATATGAGATGATATATAATTATGATGGTAAAAGTAATTCAAGTTACTAATCCCTAAATATTTCATATATGAAATTAATGAATTTCAAGCACAAATACATGTAATATAATCAAAATACTTTGGAATACTAATGCAAACATATCCCAGACTCTTTTCAAGAACTTTTCAAATACTGAGAATATCTGGATTTGGTAAACGAAATCTCTACTGATATTAACAGAGCCGGCGAGTGGATCTCCACACGACAAACTCAGAAGCCTGTTTGAAAGCAAAATCCGTATCTTATCCGACGAGAACTGCCACTTGCGTGACGTATTTTTCTAATATGTTGCACTTGGTTACGCCAGGTGTCCACTTGTGTCACCTTTGCTTTGCCAGGTGTCAGCACCTTGTTGTGGATGACATGGCCGAGACATGCTCACCAAGAGCTTATGATCAGGGATAAGCTGAATACGTGGTAGCTTACGTGTTATTCAAAACGTGGCAAGGGAATTCATGGTGGCACAAGATGCCACGTTTCAGAACAACAAAGCAAGCAAAGATTTTGGTTTGCCGTGCCGGTGATAGAGGAAACCGAACATAAAGTAATGGTTTGGATAAGCCTGATGTCACTTTTAAATTACCAAATTCCATTTATGAATTGTCATACTTGCGCCCGCCTTGAAAAATTCCGCTCGAACATCCCTGGCCCGTTTGCTTTGGCGACGACTTCTAAAGTAGCCACCCGGGAATGGGTACCAACCGTATAGTAAATTCTAAGATTGACGTTACATTCTGATAACAGCATCAGATCCTATACCACAAATGGTCCCTGATTCGGATTACGCAGCCCAAAAAGTCAATTTCTTACTTCATAAGATTGCAAAAAATTTCCAAGTATGCTAAACATTGAAGTTCCATAATAATGATACATACCGCAAGTTGAAGCACAATTTGGAAATAGGCATATCGTGAAAAACATGTAATCCATTTTCAAAACAGTACATTGGTCATTGGACACTCCTCTCTGTGGTACGGCTCATAACTCTCTTCACTGTTCCATCATACTCTATATCGATAATTGTTCTGGTTTTTCAGCGAGTATTCTCCAATATATCTGTTAATCATTGGAAACCAACCAGATGAGGAATGGAAAAGGCAATCCAGGTCCACCACAGAGATGCAAACTGTAAAGGAGCAATTTGAGCTAAACTTCATTTTCTGGAGAGAAATGGCTTTACTGATTCGACAACTACCTGTATACATGAAAAGGATTGAACTAATGAGATTGCAGATAAATATATTGAAGCAATCACCCTTCTCCAAGGAAGTCTTCGACCCAAACCATGGAGGAGAAACAAGCACAATTGAGTTTTCTAGAACTCTTTTGATGCACAAAAATAGAAATGTGCTTCAGAACTACAGATAACAAATCCTGCATTCCCAATTGAAAGCATCATCACGCTCCATTTATATCAAAAACTTGAGAATGCAAACCAAATTAAACTCGAGGTCCATGCTTAGACCATAATGTATAATAACGATATGGAACACACACACACCAAAAAAAAAAAAAGGGAATAAAACATGAAAAAATCCTACTGTTTCTCCCTTTTAAATATTATTAATGTCTTACCCTTCCATCATATGACAATGAAGCAAAGATCCAAGGCTCACGAGAACTCCAAGCAAGACCTGTGATTACAGTCAAAATCTGGTCAAATCAAGTTCAAAAGCAACATAATGTATAAAACCAGAGGGTTGCACCAGTACCATATACGCTGTCTTCGTAGTCACTATATGAATGAAGTAGCGGATCAGCCCTTCGAGTTGGTGATTCTACTAAGCTATCAAAAGCACAAAACATAAATTAAATTTATCAGAATAAATCAAACAACAGAATTAGATAAACTAACACAGAAGCAATACATAGACAAGGAAATAAACCTTTCAGATGGTAACCCATCACTGCCAGACTTGGAAGCCAACCACAAATTAACAGTTGAGTCCGTACCAGAACTCTGCAGCAATTTAACTCAGCTTAAATAAATTCAAGATTAAATCATGATTAAAATTGTAATTTGTTTCATTGATGTAAAAATAATGTCCCTAAAATGTAAGAGTAATCTTCCATAGTGCCGATTTAGTTCAGCATAAATACTGTAGATGAGTTGGAAATCAGTGCAGTCCAACTTAAATTTATATCTTTTCATAAACCCAAAGAGGACCATATAAGATGTAAATGTCAATCCAAGATTCTTCTTCCTTCAAGAGAAACTTAGACCAAAAGAAAAATGAATTTGTCTACCACTTTCAAAGATGAGCATAGAAAGAGAGAAGAAAAAAGAAGATAAAAATGAGAGAGAGAGAGTAAGAACCAAAATCAACCCGCCATAGTCTGGATTACAGCTGACAGCCCATGTCCTGCCAAATTTTCAAAATGAATATCTCACTTACGAGGGACAAGGCCAATTGAATCATCAAAGTCATGAAAGGATGCATCTCGTAGAAACTAGGATTTTCATAATGCATGATAATTAAAGACTGAATCATGAAGTTCAGAAATTTATTACCAGTGTGTATGTCCAGGGAGCTCTTCGATAGGTACCTTGAGCATTCTAAGATCCCATAAGTGTATCCCATACTCATCCTCTGCAGTGACCTAATAGTGGTAACAGTTTTATTCGACCAAAAGGTATGAACAGCAATTATTGCCATCATTACAAGAACAAAAACAGCAGGCATCTAGAGATATGACCTCTACAACTTAACAAATCTCAGAAGGCATTATCTTCTCCATTAGAATTGAATAACTCCCTTTTATTTTCTTGTTTCTTTTTATTTTCTTAAGCTTATTATACATAAACAATTAAGCTAAAAAAAATATCAATTATTTTCATATTTGAGTTTCAATAAATATTTTCATTTCTATTTTGTTAACTGTATTTCAATGTAATACAGAAAATTAATAATTCCAAGTCATGGGATATCATTGCACCTTCTGCTAAAGGGATAAATACATAGACACCCCCATAGTATAGTCTAAGTAACAAACTCACCCCTGTTATTCATCAAGTAACATAAAGACCCCTATTTTGATATTTTAAGTAACATAAAAACCCCAATTTTTATCGGTCATTTTCCAATTATGGGGGTGTCTATATTACTTTGTGAATAACAGGGGTGAATTTGTTACTTAGCTATACCATGGGGGTGTCTATTATTTACCCCTTCTGCTAAATAGAGGCAGAGAAGTGATTCAACATGTATCACTTGAACGGTAATAATGAGACAAACACCCTGAAGTAGTGAAGCATACCATTATTTTTTTAACAGTAAAAAACTGACGTTACTATTCAATGAAGATAAAAAGATATTAATCTCTGCTTACAATTCTAAGCTAGAGGAGTGCATGCCTATGCATATATGTGACCATCATGGTCCAATCAGATTAAAGTAAACAATTTAAATAATTAGGAGTCCTACATTATAACTTTCAAACAAACCGAGATGGATGTTAGTTCCCATCAAGCAGCTTCAGAATATGATACTGTTGACATTTCAATTAATAACAACTTAAACAATAAAAAAAAATTTCAACTTATCAGATCAGCTCCCAATTTCTATGCTTTGAATCTCACCTACATTGTATATATTTGATCAATATGTTATATGCATACGACACACTTAAGAGACATCAAAGCGACAGACTTACAAGTATATGCTTCTTCTTGGTGTCATAATCCACATTACGGACATGGCCATGCTCAATTGAGTTTGTCTTCCTGAAATTTTCTAGTTCTGTTATTTGCCTAGGTAACACCATTTTGATTTTGGTTTAAATAAAAAGATACTTGGAATTGCAAAATATTTCAAAACTTTCAAAAATAATGTTAACCTGTTGGAAAGTTTACTGTTTACCAAAAAATAAAATAAAAGCTCTTGATCTAATTTGGCAGACGTGTAAATTTTACTTGCAAGGATAGGTTGTCAGACGAAAAAGCAAAAACAAACCTAGAAGCAAATATGTAGGTAGATTTTTAGCAAAAAGAAAAATCATGCAAAATAACATACTTCATCGTCCGCAGATCCCAGAACTGGACTGATGATTCACAAGTTGCTGCAACAGCATTTACGTCATGTGGATCCCACGCTCCACCAGATAAGTAGTGCAGCATACCAGATGACTCTTTAGATTGTACCTTGATTTCCAAAAAAAGATCTGAATAAGTATCAGCAAGAGAATTCGAGGTGTTATTGGTATTATGATGTTAAGCAAATTTCTCCACTGTAACTACTATAAATTTGCATTCCATTAACTCAGTTGAAAATTCCACAAAAGGCTCTACTAAGCAAAAACGAGCAATAAAAGCATAAAAACCATATGAATGGAGCAAGTTCATTCAGTCCCAGTAAGTTTGCAGGGTAAACAATTTCTTCCAATATAATTTATCATCATGACTATTAATACTAAAAAAAAAGATCGATATTTGGATCCCAGTAGGAGTTATACCTGGGCAGTCTTTTTTGAACAATCTAAGCTCCATAAGAAAAGATTTTCCTCATCAATGCTGATCAACTTATCATGTCTTCCAGATGGCCACCAAAGAATACTATTCAGGATATACACACGACAGTGCGACAGTGAGGGAAGGGAAAAAGAAACGCCAAATTCAAAAAGTAAGCACACTGCAAAAGTTTAGCATAAAAGATAACCTTCATGCAATTCAAACTAAGAAAACCATAGTTTTCGAGGTAACAAATAGATAAGTAAAAAGTTCACACTATAATAGATCTGAAATTGAAATATAAAACCACATATCACAAATCAAGAAATGAGACATACCACAAAACTTCACGAGATCCATGATCACAAGATACTAAGCTACCATTAGAAAAAAATATCTCACACCATCAAATTCAGTTAGATTAGTACCCACTTGTGAAACAATTTCCAGGATACTAACTGTGATCACGCATTTTCCATCTCTTTCAATTATTTGTCAACCATTTCAGTTTTCAGTTTCCAAGGCACAGAGAAAAACAAGATATAAGGTATTGATATTTTGAGATATTTGACTAAAAAACACTGTGTATGATGAAATGGTTAAAGCAAGATCAATAAACTCACCAATTAATCTTACCAACATGTTCATCAAGAGCGGCAATACGTTCCAGATGGGGTGAATTTTCCTGTCCATATAACTCAGGAATCTGCCATATAGCTGCTCCATATGAGTCACCTTCAACAGCATAATAATAGAACACAATCAAATTACTCACTATTCAAGATTGCAAACAACTTAATAGAAATAAAATAAAATAATAGAGAAATCAATCAGTTACCAGTGGAGAAGACAGTAGAGAAAATTCGTTGATCAAACGGGCAGGAACCAAGGTCCCAGATCTCGTTAGGATGCGAGAATAAACCCTCGCATATAATTTCGGTTCCACCTGATGAGAGCCGAAGCAAATGCACCTGATAAATTCCCAATTCATTAGATCTAGTTACCATACTCCATTCCCTGGACTCGGAATATAAATTGAGCTCTAATTTCCAACAAATAAAAAAAATAAATAAATAAACCTCATTTTCTTCTTTCAGACTAATAGTTCCGGTGAGGAAGCTGGTGTGATCTGTATCTGCTTTGACATCCGATATGCATCTAGCCTGTTCGCAGAGGCACGCTAAGATTCTAAACAAGATTTAATGATCTTGTAAGAAGCTTCAAAACAAACCTGATACTTGAGACCATAGCCTATGCCAGATGATCCTCCTTGCATTGTTTGCACTTCCTTGTTACCGATTTCCAAAACAAGCCAGGAGCTTTGTTCACCAGCCAAAAGCCTTGACTATGGCTGTCGATCTGTTCTTTTAATTATCAGCGACCCCCGACTTCTCAGAAATCTGCAGAGACCCCACAGTCGTTACTCTCCGTTACTCTACGTCCGGTTAATTTATATATTAGAATCCGAAATTACTATTTTACCCTAGTTAAATAATCTTAAAAAATTCAACAAATTAATGAAGCTGCCATAGTAATTCTTCGTTTCCGAAAGGAAAAAATCAACTCAAAGGGAAGCGGAAGATTGGGGATTGGGGTTTGGTGTTGTGAGCGCTTATAACTGGAGGAAGTAATGCTACGACATTGAGATTGGTATTAGCGCCAGAACGGGTTGGGGCTGGCCGTTGCGAAATTTAGCAATGGTTCAGGGCGTGAGATTAGCTTTCCGACAATTGATCTTCTATTTAACAGGCGGCTAGCTCCTTCAGCATGAATTACAACTGAGATCCAACCTTCAAATTTTTAACATACATAAAATAAATATTTAAAAAATCAAATTTTTAATACACATACAACAAATTTTGAGTAAATATCTCCTGAATTTTGTCATCCTGCATATACATGCAATGGGCAGATCTTTGTGCATCATATTTAGTTGAAGCAAAATGGTTTAGCCGAGGGTACACACCACATATTTAGTTGAAGCAGAATGGTTTAGCCGAGAGTACGCACCAACTGTGCAATAGTACTTGAAAGATGCTTGGATATCGGTGGGTGGCCCCAGCCATTGTCCATGCTTATTTGCTAACCCTACAAGAAATTAACATAAACTTCGCTTAAGTACTGCCTCGACCACGGGCCTTACCTGGTATATCGGTTGTCACTCATTACTCGTCTCAGCGACGATTGGGGGGCAACCAGACATATCCACCGCAACCCTCCTTTTCTTGCCACTCTCACTTATATTTCGATCAAAATCCATGTCAGGGCTCGGCAGAGGCTCAGCAACTGATGACCTTCTGCCGAGCTCCATTCTAATCGCTTCAACCTCAATCATATCATCACACAGACACCGGAGCATCTCCACCTGAATCCATTTGTCCTGTAAACTCCAGGATGCCTATTCATAAGGAACCTATCAACAAGCAATATATTTCCCAAATATTCAACCAAGTACAGGTTTGTAACACAGCAGATTCCCGGATTGCGTTCGTTATTTGTTTTATTCCACCCTTCCATCCAACCCTGCATCATCTTTGGAAGAGGAGGATCTATTACTATCTCTCAACTCATTGATAGACATGAATATTTTCGACCCCTCGAAGAGTACACAACTTTCACATTCGCCTTCATCTTCGTCAGAATAACCAACAATAAAGGGAGGAAGTGGAATCCGAATACCGGAGAAGGGATTCAGTAGATAAGGATTAGCACTTTCATCTAAGAGTATCAGCCATCCATGAGATGATCCAATGCAGCGACGCCTTCCGAAGTCCTTACCCACACTTTTTCTTTGTTTATAGATCTTTTCTCGTCGAAACTGTAGAAGCCACAACCATCTACGTCTTTGCCGAAGGAGGAACCCTGCGGCATGATTGTGATGAGATGTATTCTCTTACAATGCCACGCCATGAAGAACAAACGGTTCTTAAACTGATCAGGTCAATGCGTGTTAACTGGGGTACTATTAAACTGAAGATATCAGCATCAAGTTGGGACCAAGTATTTGATGATGGTAATCGCATCCCGTGCTGCACTTGTTTGTTGTCCATAATGACCTTTTAGAGATACAAGCGCAAGGGATCAGGATGGATCGTCTCTGAAATGTGTATTTTCTCTATAATTAAGAGTGGTATACAGGAAAATTTATAAATAGCTTTTACCTACAGGATTGGTAGTGCAAGGTTTGGATGCAAATTAATGGAGGCATTTGCAGACAAGTTGAAGTAGGTTGTATTAACTTCTTACAAAATGTTTGTAATTAAGTTGAATTATTTGGCCAACAATTAATATGCAATATCACCCACCGAAAGTTCAGATAATTCAAGTGATCATTATCACACATTAAACAAATGATTACTCATTTGCCATGGTTAGCTGCATTATATCTTGCTTCAAATGCTCATGGAAAGCGTTAAAGAATCCCACTCCATCGTTTCGTATGCATAAATTTGAAGAAAAATAGCAAACATATCACATATTTTAATATAGCTTGGCATACTACCAAAACACATCATAAAAAGACATATTTCGGGATTTTAACCTGTAACAGGCTAACAGGAAGCTCCGGTTTTATTGAGATTTAACAAGTTACACATCAAGCATACCCAATATCGTGACAAGCATAAGCATCACGAATTGCCAACGTCATTTGTTCGTTTGAGAATGCTCTCGCACTCCAGCTAGGTTTAGTCCCAGAAATGCCTATAGCCAATGAACTAGTTCCAGTTTCCCTAGTCAACTTTGCTAAACCAAATGTACTGATATGAGGTTTCTTAAGAACCCTAGCAGCCAGATGCCCCAGTTCTAACTCCAGTCTTGCATCGTAGACTACATTGACCAAGGCCTCCAACCATACCCACAAAACAAATAGTCTCATCGGCCAAAAACTTCTTGAGACTGTCCCGAAATGAGTCTAAATGGCCTGCTTGATGATTAAACTGTTAAGTTTGTCTCTTTCTTAAAAGCTTTACAACGCGAACCGGATCGAGCCTCACATACCTGAGTTTTTATTTTTTAATTAAATGACAAGGAGAGATTCGAACCTAAACCGTTGAGTCACTATGACTCCCATATTAAATTTATCACTTTATTAAAAAATAAGTTTTTAGGTGTGACTTAATTTGAATACTTAAGTCTCTAATACAAATAACGATGCCCTACACAAAGAATCAACATCTCAGCTTTCTTGGTGACCTGTTATTAAACTTGACATCGAGGCCTGCAACTCGGCGCCATTGTAACAAGTTACTGAATTCAGAGATATTATTATCTATCAAAGCAACGTAATCAATTAGACTAACTTTAAATATTCACTTCATATTTACTCATTTTTTACAAAAACTGAATTGGTATCATCCAGAGTTTTTGTGAAAGAACTTTTCACACAACTCTATTAATCTTAAGATCTTTGTTATATTATGGTGCATCAATTATATCAATATATCGGTTTCAAATAAAAGCTGTAAACAAATATATAAAACTGTAATTACTATTTACAAATTTTATACAGAAGAAAATTATATATACATGTTTACAAATATAATATATATGTTTATAGATTTTCTATAAAACGACTTGTCGATGCACTATAACCAAACCCTTAAGCTTCAAAATGCTTCACTTTAATTGGTAAGAATTGTTCTATTTAGCCCCCACTCTATCTCTCAAGAGCCCTCATTTTTTAAATATCACGATAAAAATAAAAACAAATCTATTTAACATTTCCAAATTTCCCTTATTTCTTTCTCAGTCGTCTTTGATGTATATCTCTTGCTCTCTTGTTTCAACGAAGGAACAAATTGAGTCACAAATAACAGCGAAGGAGGTTTTATATTTTTTTATCAGGGGATGTATTTTTCTTTTTTTTAATCAAATTTTCAACAATCAATTGTAAAACTTCAAACTCTCATTTCCAGAAAATTTTAGATTTCTCTCAACCAAGTTAACCTAAATTGATTCTTTAAAAAAAATTATTGAATAAAAGTGAACAAATTATACTAACTTGGTATTTAATTTTTTCAATTCATTAAATAATTTTTTTTACTTGTCTTTCTACTGATTTGCGTAAGTTTGTTTATTAATATCCTTTTTAAGTCTTAATTAGTTAAACCTCGGGGCCGGTGAGAAATTTAATGGGGCCGAATAGCACAACCCAATTGACAATTCTCAGTGGTGAGCGACGAGGAGCAGAATGGGCCAGATTGGGGATAGCCAACCCAAAAGCTGAAGTACGATCGGATCTCATGTTCTGAGCCACCATGGAAATGAATCCACCTGTGGCAAGCGACACATAAGAGGGTACTGTATATAAATATATCTAAAAGGGATGCACGTTAACAGCACTTTACGTTACATGGCCCAGCGTCCGCTCTCATAATTGAAGTGAATGCTTTTCTAGCTTGTTGCCGTCCACAGGTGATTCTTGGTTGTCTGCAGATGCCTCTTTTCTAAATAATAAATATCGATTAATTGTCTTCTTTTCCATAACAGTAATATAAATCGAAATTGACCACATGCTCAGTGAAGTGGCGGCACTGTAAGTATCATCGGTTGTCGGGTCGTAATAGAGATTGAGACTTTACTGCTAACAGAATGAGATACTACGTTATTAATTAAATACTATTATGATTAAGACTCTCCGCTCAAATACAAATACACAAATTTATATTAAATACCCCTAAAATTTGGCTTAATATCAGACGTTTATCATGTTAGGGTCTATCTATATGTAAGATTTAAGAATTCGAGTTTTATTTTTTTTTATTTGAATAATATAAAATTCGATCATTAATATAAGAGTAAAAAAATATTTTTATATTAAATCTCGATGATTAAGTGGACAAATATGATAAACGCTTCATATTAAGTCAAAGCTTAGGGGCATTTGATGATATTATGGCGTTAACAAAGATACTATTATTCCTATTCTTCCGACTTTTCAAGCATTTGAATGTGCGAGGAGACTCTGGTCTGGGCTGTGGCTATTCAGTATCTGCTCTGCCGCTAGCCAATGCGCAAGAGTAGCGCCTAACTTTCATTTAATTACTGTATTGCCACGCATCACGGTATCAAGTGAGGTATCATGCTTAAAAGTCGAATTACCTAGAGTTTTTCATATTTAATAATATTAATTGTACTATCAATTTGTATATAGAGTAATGTAATGCTTACAATCTCATGTAAAATGATAATATTGTTATTTAAAATTATATTATTATTATTATTATTTAATCTTATGTTAAATGATAATATTATTAGTTTACTATGTATTTATAAACTTGTTTAATGATAATATGTTATATAAGTTAATAAACATGATTATATTGTTATTTAAAATGATATTATTATTATTATTTAATCTTTATGTAAAATTATAATATTATTATTTTATTATTTATTGATAAACTCATCTAATGGTAATACTAATATGTTATATGAGCCAACGAACCTGAGCCTGTCTGGGGCTTCGCTGGATGACTCTACTTTTACATAACGTGAAGTTAACGCAAAGTTTAGTTATTATTGAAATTCAATAATAACCCAAACAGTTTTCGAATTTCCACCTAACACCATCTCGTTCTCACGTCACTAGAGGACCGTGTCATCATCCTTCCCAACAACTAAAACTTAAAAAAAAAAAAAAAAAAACTGTACTTTGAAATAAATCAATTTCTTCCATNAAAACTAAAAAAAAAAAAAAAAAAAAAACTGTACTTTGAAATAAATCAATTTCTTCCATTTCTGTGTTTATCTCTTGTAAGGTCTCTCCATCTTTATGGATGAAGCCAAAACCAAGATCCCACTAGCCTTGTTCAACAACAACAACACAACTACAAGATGCTGAAGAAGATACTAAAGAATCCCCAAACACCCACCACCCCCATCGCCATGTGTTTTACTAGATGGGTTTCGAACCTTGATTGGCGTCTGCTCCTCTTGATAATCCCTCCTTTATCTATTCTCCTATTTCTCTCCCTATCATCTACACCCTTTAACTCATTTTCCTCTTTTGGCCCTCTCCGATCCTTTATTTTTCACCGTACCTCCACCACCAATTCTGTCCATTTCCGTTTTTTCCCTCCTCCGAGCGGGCCCCTCAACCGGACTGAACCAGCGGTGGTGAGTCAGCTGCATCGGTCAAGGATGGCCGTGTGTTTGGTGGGTGGGGCTAGGAGGTTCGAACTCACGGGACCCTCTATTGTGGAGAATATTCTGAAAACCTATCCTCGCGCCGACCTCTTCTTGCACAGTCCGATCGACAGAAATGCTTACAAGTTTTCCCTGTTAAAGGACGCCCCCAGGATCGCATCGGTTCGAATCTTCAAGCCAAAGCCATTGAACGAGTCCGAGTCTGAGGTCCGAGTACTCACCGCCGCCAACTCACCCAATGGCATACAGGTAAAAGAAATTTCTTTTACTTTGAATTATTATTTAGTTTTAATTTTTAAATTTTCTTTTGGTAAAAGTCTATACGGTCCTCAACTCAATCTCCTGTCGCTTATCTCCAAATGGTCCACTACGGTAACTTATTAATGTTTCGATTTATTAGGGGAAGCGTATAATATATTATTTTTTTATTTGTTTGAAAAAGATGAGGATGAGTTGTTTGTTTTTGTTTATAAATGCCATGCCACCTTGCTAGATGGGTTACTTTGTTTGTTTGTTATTGAGTTTGTCTTGTGGTTTATTTGATTTCAATTTAACCCGTTGTTTTCGCCATTGTCGATGGAGTCTGAACTGGCCTGGAACTTGCAAAGTTTGTTCATTCATTCATGTGAAGTATAAATGAAAATCATTTTTGCAGGTAAATTCCATATCAGGCATGTAGCTAAAATTGACTACAACTATTTTTTCTAAGTATTTTGTGGAATGAGAGTTGTGGACGAAACTTTTATTTTATTGTTGGACTTGGAAAAATAGGACGGAGTCGCTGGCTCAAATCATTTTTTAAATGCGACAACTCGTCCTGTTTGTTGAAAATTCTGGTGAATCATCACATCCATCCAATATTTGGGTCCCACCTCAAAACGCATGAATCCGGACTTTGATACCACCACGTTGTCAACTTGAATATGTAAATTTTTATTTAATTTAGGGTTATAATGGTCAACTAATGTGGTATTTACTTTCCTTTACTTGGGCCATTCACAGGGTCTTCTGCAGTACTTCAATCTGGTAGAAGGATGCCTGAGATTGATCGAAGCATACCAAGAACAGAACAACTTCACATACGACTGGATAGTCCGAACCCGAGTAGACGGATTCTGGAACGCACCGCTCGGACCCGAAAACTTCATCCCGGGTCAATACGTCGTCCCGCCCGGATCCAACTACGGAGGACTCAACGACCGGCTCGGCATTGGCGACCTCAACACCTCAAAAGTAGCACTCTCACGCCTGTCTCTTATCCCCCAACTCGACTCGGCCGGGTTCCGCCAACTCAACTCGGAGACTGCGTTCAAAGCCCAGCTCACCACCCAACACGTGTCTTACCTCACAAAACGCACACCCTTCTGCATAGTGACAGACAGAAAGTACCAATACCCTCCGTCCCGGTTTGGCGTTCCGGTGGCCTCGTTGTCGAGTCCGGGGCCACTGAGTGGGGCGAAATGCAGACCGTGTAAGGCAGTGTGTAAAGGGTCGTGCGTGGGTGGTGTCATGGAGTCGCTTTATAAAGGGTGGAGCTGGACGAATTGGGAAAATGGTAGTATTGAGTTGTGTGATGCTCATGGCGACTGGGAGCAAGGGTGGGAAGGTAGTTTTGATAAAGCCGCCGGGAAGAAACTCGCTTCTGCCAGGAAAAGAGTTGAAGGTTTGAATATGAAAAAGTGTGTTGATGGTTTTAATAAAATGAAGAATCGAGTTTCTAGCTGGGAGGCTCCTCCGCCTGAGGACATTTGCGGCCTTGGTTTAGGCGTTCAGTGATAGTTGCGCGCTTGCTCTGTGGATGTGGAGTGGAGATAGTCATTTTGTTACTGTAAAAAGTGAAAAATTTAGAAGGTAATTTTGGGTAATAGATTTTTTTTTAAAATTAAATATATAATATTAGGAGGGTTTACATTGAGGGTTCTGGATACATTACTCTCTCCATCTTTAATTTTCGCACCCCATTCAGTGTTAATTTATATTATACCCCATTATTATTCTTAAATTAATTTTAGTTTGATCATTTAATTATATAAATGATCGTGTGCCGTTTTATTTTCCTATTGTCCACCGTTTTAAACAATGTAATCAATTGTTAATGGTTTTTCTCATCCTATAAATATCTTAGTAATACAATATATGCAATTAAGTTGCTCAACCTCATCTTTATAACTTGATGACACAATTCATTAAATTGATAAAATTAAAAATAATATATTAATGACTTATTCAAAAACTTTGTGTAATATTAAGTTGAATAGATTTAAAACTGTATAACTTGGTAGTATATGTTAAATTATTGGAATATCTCAATCTAATGGATAAATAATTTTTTGTGGTGTTTACAAAAATAACCCAAATTAATAAATTATGAGTTTTCTATGAAATTTGAACCATTTAAGAAAAACTTCAATGTTATGATCCATCGAGTACTTGACATCATTTTTCAATATTAATAAATATCGCTTGATGCTCGACACACTATCAGACATTGTTAAGAGTGTCAACCATCAAACAAATCACCATAATGTCAACAAATTTTAAAAAATTGATTAAAACTTAAACGTGTCCCTCCATTTCAATCCATCTTTATAAATTTATTTTTTAACTTGATTAATGTTTAATTACTATTTGAATTATTGAAAGATCTCTATGTAATGTGTAAATAATTTCTTTTTTTAAAACTTAAATTACGATTCGGAAAGAAATTGATATTGATATGTTGTAGTTTGATCCCGAGTCAACCTTTACCATTCAAAATGTATTGAATTAAAATATCAACATCAGTAGACCAACCAATCTTCAAGGCCACGTCACTATGACTAATTAATTTTATCACCATACTTGCCCTCCTCAATTGGGAGATTCAAGGTGTATGTAGAAATTAAAATTACATATAATGGATAGCACTCTCTTTCACAGCTAATATGATTAATTAATTTCCTTGTTTGTGTTTGTGGTGTGGATTCCATCATTAACTCTTTTTCTCTAAGCTTGCGTTGTGATCGTGAATAAAGCTCATTAAGCCCTGCCTCTCCACGCATCAAATCAGACTGATCAAATAGTGATATGCATAGATGTCACATGACATGTGCTCCAATGAGTTGTAGAGATGGCCACCATTTGACCGCATAATCAATGAAGCAAATTGTCAATGGTTTGTGCAGAGTAAGTAGTGTTTTTAACGTCTCTCGGTAAAAGATTAGTTAGAAAGTTGAAGTAAGATGCCTCTGATTTCAAACATAGATAAGAATGAAATAACGTCTGTACCTTATGAAGGGGTTGATCACCCCTCAATAGGTAAACCCATAAAGCGTCGTAAAGAGATGGATCACACCTCAACAAGTCAGCATTGTAAAATTTAAAGTGGGTTATCTTTTAGGGGTATTTACTCTCAGCGCCCAAAAAATTTGAAAAGAAAATTATTTAATAAATAAAAAATATATTTTTTATTAAATAATATTTATAAATTTAAATAATTTTAATAAATTAAACAAGTAAATTTACATAATAAAAATATATTTTATTCATTAATTATATTTTAAAATAATATTTTTGATTATTCGATATATTTTTATTAGTCTGCTCCCGATGACTAGTGAGCAACTCCTAATTATATAGTAAGAAAGTCATGATCTAATGATTTAATCTATTAACTCGGTTACATCTGATAAGTGAGATGCTAGTGAACTCATCAATTTATTAATCGATTATAAATTTAAAAAAATTTAAACCTAATTTATTTTAAAAACACCTCGAGATTAAAAAAATTTATTTATTTACTTATATATTAAAGTATAAGTTAGCAACACTTATTTGTAATTATTTTATATATTTAATGAAAATTAACCATCGATTTGATAACTAGCTTTGTATCAAGTGTTGACACTAACCGTTATAAAACAAGGTATTTACTTATTTATTTTATTTAAATTATTTAAATTTATAAATATTATTTAGTAAACGAAATATATTTTATTTATTAAATAATTTTAGTAAATTAAGCAACTAAATTTTAATAAATAATTTTAGTAAGTAAAATTATTTTGTAATTATTTAGTAAATTATTTACTTTTAGTAAAATATTTAGTAAATTAGTTTAAATTTACAAATATTATTTAATGTATGTAATATATATTTATTATTTTTATAAAATTTTAAATATTTGATATTACACTAATAAATAAAATATCGATAATGCTCTCATATATATTGTTAATTAGTTTCAAAGGATTATAAAAAATTGAGTTTTTATGTTATTTTATAATCAATGGATGAGTTTGTTATTTTTAGATATATCGAGGGATGTTATGATATTTTTTTTTTAATTTTATTATAATACCGTTAAATATAAATAATAGAATTTAAATTTTAGGGTATCAATATTAATTTTATATTTAGTGAAATATTTGATTTACTTTTNATGTATGTAATATATATTTATTATTTTTATAAAATTTTATAAAATTTTAAATATTTTATATTACACTAATAAATAAAATATCGATAATGCTCTCATATTGTTAATTAGTTTCAAAAGATTATAAAAAATTGAGTTTTTATGTTATTTTATAATCAAGGGATGAGTTTGTTATTTTTAGATATATCCGAGGGATGTTATGATATTTTTTTTTATTTTTATTATAATACTGTTAAATATAAATAATAGAATTTAAATTTTAGGGTATCAATATTAATTTTATATTTAGTGAAATATTTGATTTACTTTTNTAAATTTTATAGGGGTTGAGAGTCAAAACCCTGATGCCTTGGTAATTTGGTAGTTAGGCATGTAAGTGCTAGCCTCTCGGCTTAGCTTGTATGAAAACACGTCGTTTATTAATTTCATAGCCATAGCCCATAGATGACATTTAACAAACGAGAATTGAAAAGTACAAGTACTACTACAAACTGGGTACATGAAAAAGATAATTGTTAAAAAGAAAAAAAGGTTATTATTCACTGAATGTAAGATTGGCCAGTGATATCAATGTCACGGTCGCCTGATGAAGGTGGAGGCTGGTGCTTGGGCTTTGTATCAGGCCCAGCTTCTCCATCAGCACTCTGCGTCTCACTGGCGGGGGGCTTTACCGGTTTTTTATCTTGTCCCGGTTCATGTCCGTACATTCCACCTCCATAGGCCTCACGGGTCACCGGCTTCATCGGTGAAATATTAGGTGGCTGGTGCTGGCTCCTCTCTTGTCTACTTCCGTTATCATCTCTTTTTTCNTATTTTTCACTGCTTTTCCTTAACCTCATCTCGTTGGGGTAAATACATAGACACCCCTGAGATTTGGTCTAAGTAACAATCTCACCCATGTTATTAATAAAGTAACATAAACACCCCTAGAATTGGAAAACATGGGGTCTTAACACATAAAAATAGGGTCTTAATGTTACTTAAAATATCAAAATGGAGGCCTTTATGTTACTTTATGAATAACAGGGGTGAGTTTGTTATTTAATTCAAACCTTGGGGGTGTCTAATATTTACCCCATCTCGTTACTAGCATTTGTTCGACTTATACTTACTCCTCGTCGACACTGAAACAGACGTGTCAGCTAGAAGAAAAGGAACGTGTAACAATTGAAAACGTNGGCGTCTCTAAAAACAGCCACGTCATCCACGGCATGCATCAACTCTGTTAATTATCTGTTTAGTGGTTTTGGAGCGGGGGTGAGAATATGGGCTATAAGTTTGGCGGTTTTGGGCCAAGTAAATCGAACAGAGTTTGTTCAGATGCAGACATTGCGGCAAGCATTACTGTGAACCTGAAGTTCGTGCTTATTCTCTGCCTTACCTACCAACATTTAAGAATAAAATCATTATTCAGGTAAATATAAAACGTGACTTGGGATATTTTTTTCTTGATTTTTGGGTGAAGATGCCTTCTTATCAGTTATCATTCGCCACCGCTCCACGTGGGCTGACTCAATGCCCCGAATGCCAATATACATGTCAAGTTAATCTGCCTTTACCAAAAACAAAACGTGAATCGCTCATATAACACTTGCGTTTCATGCTTGCTACCTCACCGTTGTATATGCCAAAGAATCTCGTGCTTATTTTGAAATCTTATCTGAAGTTACTTACTTTACTTTGAAGTCTTCGCGGACAAGTTCTTCCCACCCTATCTGTCATGTCCTGAATTCCAAAACTAGGAGACTTTATTTTAGTTCAATAAGAGGGGAACTTGAGGAGTCAGATGAGGGTCCGACTCAGGCCTCACATTCACTCAACGCGGTCGAGAGATTAAAGAATTTTAGTTGGTGCAACTTGAGTTTTCCAGCTACCTTTGGCTGTTATGTGATCTGCAACTGCAACAGTTCCTGGAATCATAAATTTTATTAATGAATTCAGCTTAATTGGTCATTTTGCACAAATAATGCAGATTAGCGTCTGAAATACCATACTCAATGAGGATGCATGCCACCTCATTCCTCAAGTTTCGATTCTTCCAAAACGAATTAATAGAGAGTCACCAAGGGAGTTGTTATGTACCTAACAGAAAAGCAAATTAGTTGCTTTTACATGATAATGATAAAGAAGTTCTTTCCCTTCTTTCAGGACCACTGCAAGTACTTAGATCCTCAATTGTCGGAGTTGGCAGCGTATTAGAAATTTCAGTTCAGGGTTCATATTAATATTTTCTTCAATGGTTTCAGCTCTGTCCAATTGAGGTAACCAAAAGTGGGAGAATAATGTGTTATGGTTGAGCTCGTCCGTGTATAATTAATTATCAAAGAATGAACTTGCGTAAAGTGACACAAATAAAGACTCCCTGCCCACCATATCTCGTGAAAAATGGTGTCCGAAAATAAAATAAGCTTAGCCATTTCTATTATCACCATAACTGAGTATTGTTTTCTTGCAATTAATTTTTTTCTTCGCATACTCTCTTTAGTTTAGAATTTTATATTATAAAGAGGGATACATCTAGCTAGCTTTTTCCATATCGTGAAGGGTGGGTGGATAACTGCTCTTTCTTGATCTCAGACATTTGACTTTTCAAGATTTCTATAATGATATCCCAGATTCTAGGCCGCTCCTTGTAATCTTTAATTCACGTTCCAACTTCCGCGTTAAAATATTATCAGTTCCGTGTATCTTCGTCGAATCAATAACACAGCATTGCAGCAGTTTTGATCAGTTTCCAGCGAGGAGCTCGAGGTTGGCACCTCGGCAATCACCTGATCGATTCAAAATATATACGCGTAAAGCTTCGGTAATTTTAAAACTGATGAGCAGTTTCTTCACTCCAGAAACCAGAAAGAAGCGGTCATATTTGTGACACTTAAACACTCGCAAGTGTATTGTATATTGTATGATTAGTTAGGTGGAAAAGAATGAAAGTTGAAGCGTTGGAATAAACATGGAGATGAGTGCGCAGCCATGCTTTGTCCATAACTCTTAGTCCCACCCATGCTGTTTATCTAACATGTATGCTCATTCAAGGCAGGCACCGCACAATCTTGCCTAATAGGTCCAACTATGGGTGTCGGCCTGGTTTACATAAATGCAAATATTCAATTCAATCCCAAAAATACGATTTAGTGAACTGAAACTTAACTGAGCATTAAAATGAAGACAAGATGAATAGCTTACCTTTCCCAAAACTTGAAGTCTATTAGAACGGAGTTTCATCATAACAACCAAAACTTATATTTTCGACTCAAATATTGATCTCACGAATGTATTAAACCTTAAAATTATAATCATATTTCCAAATGAGATAACTTTCTAGATTCAAATGTTAATTTTAAGCAGTCTATAAATTTAGACAGAAACATTATGTGTTAAAGAGTTTAAACTGGAATAAGGTTTAATAACAAGTGTTTCAATGTGAAGCTCAACTTACTTACAAAAACGGATAGAAGCAAATCGGACCCACGTCAGTTTGAAGAAAGCCAGCGTGTCAAGACCACGTGGTGTCTCCTCTCCACAAGAAAGGGAACCCATAAGCGCCTCGGTTTGCAAGCCCAAACCCACATGATAGTTTAAGCTTAACAGCTATAATTATTCGCGGATCAAGTCTCCTCAAACCCTCACCCCCTCGTGCGCCTTAGTTGTCCTCCCTTTATATAGACCTCTTCTTCTTCACATACAACAATACTCAAGAAGAGAAATACAATATTCAACAACACCAGAAGCATTACCATCGCAGAAATGGTAGGCGTGTTCAGGCGTTCTCTTTCATTTCCTAACAAAAATCCCAACCGTCCATCTAAACCACCCATATCTCATCACATTAGGTCTATCAGTCTTCCATGCAGATCACATCCTTTGATTTCCCAGATCAAAGACGAGATTGCTGAGCTCAAAACCTGGTCTTCCATGTCCGAGAACCGAACGTCGACGTGGCTCTGTGAGGGGTTGAGCCGTCTCAAAGACGTTCATGACTCTCTGGATGATATTCTCCAGCTCCCTCAAACGCATGAGTCTCTTCGCAATCAACACGAGTGGGTTGAGAAGCTTTTAGAAGATTTTCTTCACTTTGTTGATGTCTATGGCATCTTCCAGACATCCGTTTTGGCGCTTAAAGAAGAGCAGTTCTCTGCCAAGGTGGCAATAAGGAAAAAAGATGATTCTAAGCTAGCTCTGTACTTAAAGGCCAGAAAGAGAATGGCTAAAGAGATGGTTAAACTCGCAAACACAGTTCGATTAATTGGGCAATGCCCAGTCCCCAGATCCATGTTGGCGTCTATTATCGATACTGAGTTGGCTGGTGTCGTGAGTGATGTCGTTGAAGTCACAGTGTTGGTTACCATTGCTCTTTTAAATGGA
>JANKKB010003544.1:79879-101903 GCA_026225775.1 Bursera palmeri
GAGGGTATTCAAGAGTTTCAACAAGTTGGTGTAGAGAGCTTCTGCGGTTTGAGAAAGAAGGGTGATGAGGAAGTTAGAATGATGGTGCAGAAAATGCAGCAACTGGAAGGGTGTATTTGTAACGTTGAAAGTGTTAGTGAGAAAGTATTTAGGAGTTTGATCAGCTCAAGGGTTTCACTACTCAACATTCTCACGCGATAGATCACAGAAATTAAACAAAACAAAGAAAATAGAGACCAGAGATGTCTTTTTCTTTTTCCACTTTATCTTCTTTCTCTTCGTATGTTTCACATCACTAGAACGAAATGAAAAATATGAAAACTAGTCTCCAGATTGTGAATAAAAACTGAGTGGTCTACACTGTACAGTGTAATTTTCTGTAAATTCATTGCCTTCCCTGTTCTTAATGGATAGAAGAGTTCAAGCCAATTGCAGTGCACACATCTTCTCTCATTACAGATCTTAGTCATGTTCAAACTTTTAATTTGATTATGGTGGATTAACAGATTGGTCACCAGTGATCGTTTTGACATAGTTATGATACATATCTAATCAGTAAGGGTAACAATGAAAATTGCATGGGCCGATTAGAAAAACTATATACATAAATGACTAATATGTTGTATTTTTAAATTTCATATATCTGATGTGTAAAAGATGATACAATTTTTTAATATAAAGTATTTATAACCGTAGACAAATAATTATGATGATATATAACACTCGATCCTAGAAGTTCTTTTGAGCAAAATGGAGATGCTAGCTAAGGGAATCTTCAGTCAATCCATTTTAGTTTAAAGTGACAAATCCATTTTAGTTTAAAGTGACAAAACAAATTACATTCTTTCGGTGATTTTTTCAGAAGCCCCGTCCACATGCTATATTTAGATTATATATAGGATAATTCATTGCATAATGAAGCTATCCTAGCTAGCTAGATGCACGATAACTTGCATTCTTTCTTAATCTATCAATCTATATATATCACTGGAACACTTGCATATTTACAACTTACTATATGAAATCACCCACATTCTATATATTTACGAGCTTACCTATAAGTCAATATCATGAAGTTCAAATGAATAGATTTTATAAAAGAACAAGTTGAAAATAAAACGCAGGGCGTGCAAGTTGATGGAGATATAAATTACTAACAGAAGCAAAGTAGCTAGCACATGGCTCGTTAGACATGGTTGATTTTATTAATTAGAGAAACGTGGTTTTGCTGGAAAGTTAAATAATCGAAAACCAATCATTCCCTTATCATGAGTTTTATATATGTTGCCTTGTGAAGGGAATTTAAGAGAACCATAATGCCTGCTTCCCTTATATATAATTGGCTTTGCTTCCCTTCAACAATTGTTCAATGTTCATGATTCTCCACCGGCATTGACAGCAGATTTTAGCTCAAGACTTCAACTTGTTCTGCAGTCCCAACAAAAAGAAAAGAATAAAGATAATGTGGTCCCTCATAATTTTAAGTACTACAATCTCTTTGCCTACTGTCTAGTGTGAGGGTAAGGGGCAAATTTTTGACAAAAATAGTTGTATTCTGACAAGCATTCATGAACTCAAGACTCAATGTCCATGGATAACAACTTTTGGGACCCTGAAATAATGGAGTTGTGACTGTTGACTGTTGCCCTTGGCCAACGGCCATATACATCCAGATTGGTAAGAGTCCTAGTTTTGCTACGTTGTTCTCTCTCTCTTTTTTTTTTTTTTTTTTAATCCGAATTGTCTTTTTTGGGTTTATAGTTGTATGATTGAAACAACATCTTTTTCCACCGCAGCCCAGAATCCATAATGGGAATCCCATAAGTTAACCTACTCCTGCTATTGATAGTTTACAAGTGGCCATTTCGTGCACCTCCTAGAGGGAGATGGATCTCAAAGTCTTGATCCCACCCAAATGGACCACAGCCCACTACTGATATTCACTATAAAATTCTTGTATCGAAAGCCTTGAGAGCTGTAGTGACGCCCCAAAAGCCAGAGTGCCCTTAAATTTTACATCCCGAGAAAAAAAAAAAAAAAATATATATATATATATACCCGTTTCACTTTCGAACTTTTATATAGAAATAACAAGCGAGTGTCTTGAGAAATTTTGTGAATTGTCTTACATAAACTTCAAACCTAGTGCACCAAACATTGAACTAGTATATAGTGCATGCAGTACTGCTTGCTTGATCCTTACAGCCTTTCCATAAAGACAAGAAATATATATGAAATAATAAAAAATTTTAAAATGATTGTAAGAGTGAGAAAGATCAGTTTGTCTTCAAGCCAAGTTAACATTAATGAACATATATCTATAGGAGGAAATAAAAAGAAAAAAGAGAAAGAAAGTTTACGAGAAAGTTTCAATTCGAAAAAATATTCAATCAATACTTTAAATAGAATCTTTTTAGACCGTAAGCTTGGATATCTGCTACTAAAGGCAGACTTGATTATTAAATACTATATTCCGTATATGTCTTCAATCTTCATGACAATACACTTTGCTGCAAATTTTATGCAGTAGAATTTATCAAAAAGGTATAATAAAAGAGTAAAATATATAACATATGCAAAAAGACTTCTATAGTAAATTAATGTTTCTGGAATCTTTGTTCCTCTTAGTTTCAGAACTTTTTTTTTCAAATCGATCAGAAACAGGAAAAGCAGTAATAGGTGTGAGTTGTGGTCAGATATAATCAAAGATAAAGTGTGCGTTAAAGTTCAAAGAGTTAAAACTTAAAAAACTTCCTTGTCCCAGGTTTTTAGAGGTTAGGTTGTGAAAGCGAGTAGCAGCTTGAGTTAATTGTCTAGAAATTTGCAGGAAGAAGGGTAAGGTGTGGTGGACCTTGCTGTGCCTACGGTCATGTGATGGCACGTAAAAGATTACTTATTCATCGCTTTGCATAGAATATGGGGCACCATGAAAAGATAGCCTTTCCTAGAAATGAGGATATATGCTGTGGCAGCCTATTAAATGAAGAAGAGGACCATGCCTTCTGATCGCATCAAAACAAACAAAAGGGGAGGCAGTACAGACAAATTTACCTAGTTGGAATTCCACCATAACCTCCTTTTGAGGTAGGTTGGTATCGTGAGATTCAAATAGCTCCCATCATGGAAGTGATATGAGTCCCTTCCTGCTTTATCTTCTCAAACTGTTAAAACGGCATCTTCAATTTCCTTCAAATCCCTTTTACTTTCTAATATTTTGGATTTCCTGAAGTGTTTTCTGGCAACAGTACCCAGTTGGTTAAAGTTTTTCCCCACCACTGAGAAACCCTAGATAAATATATAACAGTCTTGTTTCATAAATAATTAGACGTTGTGTGTTTGAGAGCCATACATTTCCACTTTTTGCCTCGAATCATTTTTGAAGTTGAACCACTTTTCTGCCTACATCATTGTGTATCAAGCACTAAATTCATATAATTGTGGCTTTTATTATGGGTGGTTTGAAAATGAAATCCTGCTTTTGCCTCGTCAAATCATCAGCCTTGTTCATAGCTTTTTATGTACACGTAGGTAAAGCAACGTCATATTGATTTACTCATTACTTTCCATATCATGTCTTGCCTAGATTTTTTTTATAGAGGTCTAGTCCAGATTATTATATTGCAACGGTTATCATTTCAGGTCCCTACATTTTCCTTAATTCATGGTAGCCATCAAATTTCAAATTTATATCAAACCCTCCCCATGTTTTCATCTCTGGAAAATAAAAAAATATCTAGCATTAATTATTAACTTACCATTCAAAGAAATTCATATTCATTTGTTATCATAATTTTTTAAATAATATTTTGACATTAATTACTTACCTTTTTTAACTTATTATAACACATATTTATATTATTACTATATATATAAATTTTTGATCGGGAAGAATGAAATTGAAAATTTTATTATATTACTTAAAGGTAACGGTATGATAATTATATTATAATATCTAATAAATTTGTAAAGGTTACTTGTAAATAGAAAAAAATTCAACGTCAAATAAGCAAAATGATGAAAACAAAATTCATGAGAAAAAAAAAGAAAGAAAAAAAGGAAGACAATAGGAATATAGAAAAGTAAACCAAAAAAAAAAAAAAATGAAGATTAAGAAGATATACAATTAATGATAAAATTATGACCGTGAATGCAAAAAAAAAAAAGAACTGTTAAAGAGACGTTATGTCAATCCCGCCACTCTTTTTCCCTCTATAAAAATCCGAGTCTGCAACACACGTCTCTGTACCTCCCCCCCTAGCGTAGTGTCTACTCTCTCATCTATGCGGCTTAATTGCTTGAACTGTCCCTAATAAGAAAACGTGTCGGTCATGGGATGCAACACGTCGAAACTCGAAAGCCTCCCGGCCATCACTCTGTGCCGTGACCGCTGCAACTTCCTCCAAGACGCACTCAAGAACAGTTATGCCCTTGCCGACGCGCACGTAGCATACATGCAGTCTCTCAAGACAGTTGGCCTCACGCTTCATCTGTTCTTCGACGGTCATGATCTTAATCACCGCCGCACTAGTCCTCTATCCAATGGTGATCCTGCCACCAAATCCTCAAAATCTTCTCCACCTGATCACTCTCCGTCGAGTTTTACCTCAGATTCGCATATTCATTTCGATTCGGATTCTGATGAAGATTATAGAAACGATGATTTTGAACCATTTAATCAGAATCATGGTGATTATTTTAATCAAGAGAAGCTAGGTTCAAGTTCTAATGCGTTTCTGTCCATGAATTACAGGGATAATTCTAGAACTTATCGGAACAATGATCACTCGACGTATAATGATGAACTCAGTCGCGGTGATTTCGCGTCCAAAACGCCACCACCTCCGGCTCCGAGTGGTTCAACTTGGGATTTCTTAAACTTCTTCGAGCCGTTCGAGAAATACGAAGCTCCTTACAGTCCGAACCGTGAAACAAAACAAGTAAAAGAAAGTGAAGAAATTCCGGAGAATATTTCGGCAAAGAATGATCAGGTTAGATCCACCTTCGTTAGAGAGAAGAGTGATGTCGTGGAGAAAAAGAATGTAGTTTCGCAGACAGAGCGGTCAAAAGAATCTGAATCGAAGAGTCAAAGTGGTCAACGTGGTGTTTGTGAGGTTACCAGAGAGCTGCAGGTTCAGTTCGAGAGAGCATCAGAATCTGGTAATGAGGTTCTGAATATGTTTCATGCTGGTAAATTTCGTTATCATCAAAAGTATTCTGCTTATAAAGGTAATCAAAATCAAAATCTCTCCTTTGATTTCAACCTGGACTAGTTTTCTTGTTTGTTGATTGAAAATTTTGAGACGAATAATTCTTCAAAGTTTTGTTATTTTTAGTATCTTCCAAGATGTTGCGTGTGGTGAGTCCTTCGAAACTGGTAGTATCTGCCCATCTTGATGATCAAGACTTGGTTGATGATGATGTGGTCTTGAATTCAAGGAATCTTACTGCAACTTTGAACAAACTGTGCATGTGGGAGAAGAAACTCTACGATGAAGTTAAGGTATGCTAGCCTTTACTGTGGCCCAAGTTTCTGTGCTTTGTTACTTTTACTTTTTCTTCTTTTTTTCTCTTTAATTGATGTGCTGTTTAAACAATAAAACTTTTGTCTATATATTTCGATAAAGTATAAATGGTTATTCATTTATTTTATAATTGCTGTCATGTGATGGTATCTGATTTTATTGTACCATAACCTTGTCATTAACTCAAATTAATCTTAGTTTTTTATATAATTTAACCAGTTTTCTCTGCAAACAAACGGAAGTGTTGATTTTTCAATTTCTATAATTGAGTTGTTCGGATAAAGTTGTATAGATATGTTTAAATTTGCTACAAATGATACATCTCTAGCTTTTTATAGGTGAAAGTATATAAGAATTTCTTGCTATAATTTTGGTTAGGGACAATAATCAATTCTTTCCTGGGGAGTTTTCTCTAAATTGCAACCCCTCTTTTTTGGTTTTTTACTATTTGAATCACCCATTTCACGTGCATTCTTTCGTTTCCCTTATTTTCCACTTTGTCTACACAACTTGTATTTTTTATTTTTTCCTCATAAATGTGAAACATGCTTAGAATTGACACATATACTTAAGTTATTCTTTCGATTCATATAAAAGTTATCCTTTGACAAAAAGTGGATGCGATATGCCAGAATATTAAAAGCAGTGGGAATATACATGCTTTATGGACATCATATTTCCACTTGCAATAAAGTTCAAGGTGGATTCTCTTTGTTTATTGTTATTGGATGTATTTTGAAGTTGCTATGGTCCTAGTTGAGCGCATGTAGCCTTTTTGGGTGATAAATTAAATTAGATTTATGAATTTATGTCAAGTATGATTAGGTCCAATTTGATAGCTTTTGGATTAGGTTTGTGTTTGTTTGGCTTGTATTTAGGTCTAGACTTGTATTCAGGAACGATTTGGTCTGTATCTGGACAAGCTTAGTATTATTGTTGGATGTTGGACCTAGTTTGGATGTAGACTTGTATTGTTGCATCCTTTATATTGGATTCTCCCTCGCGCGAGTTATTATGTTACTATTTGCAAGTGAAAACAGCGTTATTTATGTTGTAGGCTGAGGAAAAACTGCGTATACTTTATGCAAGGAAGTGTAGGCAAATTAAAAATTTGGATGACAAGGGTGCTAATACTCTCAAGGTGGAAGCAGCTAGAACTATGCTAAGGACTTTATCTACCAAAATCAAAATTGCGATTCAAGTTATTGACAAGATGTCTATTGCTATAAATAAGTTGAGGGATGAAGAGTTCTGGCCCCTAATCAATGAGTTGGTTAAGAGGTACGTGATTAATTAATTTTCAGATGACTGTGTTATTTTTTTTTTTTTTCATTTGAACGGTGAACTTAACTGAATGTTTATACTGGAAGAATCAACTAGACTGAAAGCTTACATGTTGTCAAGGTGAAACAAAATAACAGTCAACCATTTCTTGGAAATCGGTGGAAATGTTTATCTTCTCTTGCAGCAAAAAGGGAGGAGAATGCTCAAATTTTTTTCGAAGAATGAAAAAACGAGTAGTATACAAGGAAGAGAAACAAAAATCACTTTTTTTTTTCTCTTATTTTTTTTTTCAAATTTTCCATTGAAGGTGCATCAGTTATTGCATGATTACCGCCTACTAAGAGTTGTTTCTGACTCCTTGTCACTTTTTTCTTCTTTTCCTTCCTAAGTTTCACCTGTTTGCGACAACCTTTAGGAAGAATTTTCTTGCTGCTGGTGCTTTTTTTTTTTTTTTTTTTTTTAAATGTATCATANAGAATTTTCTTGCTGCTGGTGCTTTTTTTTTTTTTTTTTAACTGTATCATACTTTTGGTGTCAGCAGATTACTTGAAATGTGGAAAGCTATGCTAGAATGTCATAGGTATCAGTTGCAAATTGTTATTGAACCCAAAAGTTTAGATGCCATTGCATCAAATGCAAAGCTTGACGATGCCCTTCTTGAAGTTGCATTGAAACTCAAGTTGGAGCTACGAAATTTGAACCTAAACTTCTCCAATTGGATTGAAGCTCAAAAACGCTTTGTCAAAGCCTTGGATGGTTGGCTACGAAGATGTCTTCGATATGAACCTGATGGTATAGTGCCCTTCTCTCCTGGTAGCGTTGGAGCACCCCCTGTGTTTGTGATTGCTTATCATTGGTCACAAGCCATGGATATACTGACCGAGAAGGAAGTGACTGAAGCCTTGTCTGGTTTTATCAATAGTGTAAATGAACTCTTGGAGAAACATAGAGTGGACATACAACAAATGGTAACTGCCAACAAGGATATGGAAAGAAAAGTGAAGATCTTGGAAAGGGAGGAGCAAAAGGTGCAAAAGATATTGCAAGCTCGAGAGAAAAATATGAGAGTTTTCTCACCTGGAGAGACTCGGCATAAGAGTATAATCACCAATTCTGGTAGTCTGCAGTCTGGTCTAAAACAGATATTCATGGCCTTTGAGAAATTCGCTGTCAACTCTGAAAAAGCTTATGACGAGCTTCATGTACGAATTGAGGAAGGAAGGTTTACTTAAATGAACCCAGCAGGTCATTGATTTCTATAACTAATGTATGCTGCTTGCTTTCAGCTTTTTTGATCCTTTATTATTATTTCAAAAACATAATTGTCTTGCGTATTCCTAGTACAATTATCTGTTAACTCATTTAATTTATAGAGATCTTTCTTTGAGAAAATTTTTGCCATATCTTTTTGACTGGTGGAACTTGGAGTGCATTTCTTGCCTAAGTCAAGAAGATTGAATTTTGGGCCCTTTGTTTGGAAGTCATCGATCTTTTGCCCAATTCTTCTTCTAACGCATGTGTTTGAATCATGCATCCATCAAGTTCAAGTTATAATAAAGCATTGCAAGAGTCCGGGCTAGTGACTATCATCATCCGCAGCTAATGAGGTGCCAAGGCGCTGAGGCAAAAGAAACCGAGTGGTTATCAAGTTCTTACTGCTCTCTGCTGCCTTAAAACTATCCCAATATAAGCGTCAGATAGGTCCAACAGAAGAAGAATGTTGAAGTCATGCCTCATTGGAATTGGCTTTTTTTTTTTTTTTTCTTTTTTAGCGATTCGCGAGCCGCGTTAGGAAGGTTGTGTTTTTGATTCAGCTGCAATGTTATCACTTTTTCCCATTGCATAGTACAAGTAAATTCAGTTAACAGAGAAGGACATACCTCTTCAAGATGTCAAGCTTGTTAATAGATGAATTCAAGAAGATTTTGACAACTAGAATAAGGTTGATAATGTCACCCTTTCAATAGAGCAGGAGTGTCTTTGGAAGGGTATTTTCTAAACAAACTTAATTTTATAAAATGGATCCTCTTACAGCAAATGCTAACAAATTTAAAATGAAACATAAATTCGGTAAAGAAAAAAAATAATATTATCAAATTTTTATTTTTATACAAACTGATATGTGATTGAAAGAACGAATTCAATATTAAGGACTAATTAAGATAGATGATGTGACAGTTATGTAATAATTTCACTCTCAGTTTATAGTTATAGTATCACCCAAAAAAAGAAAATGACATCTAAATCCCAATATCAGAGCAAAACCGAGGGTTATTGTAACCTACCGAGTGCTAAGGGTTAAACTTTTAAATTCAAAGAAACTCTGGTGACATAGTTACAGGCAGCACCATAGTAGTTCTATTGGAATCGACATAAATTAAACTTAAAACGGATAGCTTAGCAGTTTTCTTATATAAAGTTGCGGGAATGTGGGAAGTGTTTCAGAAAGGCGAGATGTTTCCCTGTGATGATGTTGCCTATGCTATGCTGCTTCATTTGCAGAAAAGGACTAGATATCTTCGATACCTGGGCTGTCGACGCATTCTCTACAGTTTTGGGCCGACTTCTTGCTTTAACCCACATTCTTATTGTTTGTGTTTTTACAATTTCAAATATATATTTTTGCCTATTCTCAGCGAAGGTTCTGGTGATCAGTAATGGACTATATATATCATTCATGCACCTTGTAATCTTTTCCCTATATTTTTGGAAATAAAACTACTGTGTCACAAAAGTTCCCACAACTTTATTTGGCCATATATTCTGTTGTGTGCTAAGTTCAATTATTAGCCTTTTTGCAAGGAAAGATATAGCTTCTTGGCTTACTAATTTTAGTGAACAAAAGATTTTTAATGCGTTGGAATTGGTTCAACTGGTTCCAATGGGAAATGTTGGTGTGAATAATCAAAGATGCCAGGTTGCTGAAAAGTTGGCAAAAATTCTAGGTGGGAGAATCCTTTGCACAGCTGTCAATCATGATGATGCCTGTGCTATTGCACTATTCAATTCTAGTTTCCTCGGCGTATTCCTACCTTAACAATGTAATAATGTGAAATTTCTGACTCCACACCTCTGTCCTCTATCATTGTCAACCTCTTCTTCTATGTCTTTCTAAATCAAAATGCATATCTTTGGCATCATCATCTTAAACTGAAAAGTGGGAAGTGTAAGATTCAAGAAGGGATTCACCCATGCTTGAAAGGGATAGATAGCTCAAGTTAAGAGGTTCCCTCTCAGGATGTATGATGTTCTCTAATAGTTGTCTTCTAGGCTTCTAGTAGCAGCTACATTCCCGCCACGTTTCAATGGAGCAGAGCAGATTAGATTTAGACGCATTGAAAAGAGATTTGGTCGCTTTCTGCTGTAATCCCCTTTAAGAATTACGTGTATAAACAAACCAAACAATCTGATCTTTAACCACCCCATAAATTCAATTTTCATACCTCACAAAATTTTATAATTAGAATTTGAGTAGGTTATTTTAATAGTAAAGGTTATTTGAAGAAAATAAAAAAAGATTAGATTGTGTTCATGACTAATTTTTAATTTTTCTATTAATATCATTGGGTTAAGATGGTTTTAAGTAACTTAATCTTAACATGACATCTGTTGAGTTATCTCCTTTTAATCTAACTTAATGATTAATCCGGCCTTGACCTAACGAGAATAGACTCAAGTATCCACCCCTAATATCATCAACTCTGATTCTGAGTGTTTTGTCGAAATTTCCGATAACACACGATAGTAGAAAAAATTACATCAAACATCAGGGTGATGACATGCTTTCGCAAAGGCAGTTTAATTTTGTCGCGAAAAACTCTGTTTTAAGCCAATCCAATTTCCACGTAGCGAATGATAATATACGAACATAATCACGAAAGTCTTGCTTGCGTTGGTTACCATCCTTTATAATGATGTCATGATTAAATGGAATCGAATGAGCTTATCTCAAATCATAGAAAATAATTTCATTTGCGACTTTGCTTATGAGATTGGAGAAGCAAAGCAGACTACGTGTGTGAATACCAACGTGTGAGAGGGAGAAAAATAATATACAGTAAATATAAAAACGAGAGACAGAGTGTCAACATCAAGAGTTGCGACCTGCGATTATTATTTGAATTACAAGGAATTCAATCGTTTCATTGATGCCCTACCAACACGTACACGCACCGCGTGATCTGTGAAGGCAACGTTTCTTTTAGAGATGCGCCGGACTGCAAAAACATACATACGAAGTCTCAGTTTTACCTTATCTTTTGGATTGGGTTAACGAAGTCAACTCTACGTTGATAAGTCATTTCTTAGATAGGATAGAAGAAAGAAGAGATAATTGGGAGCAGACAATCATTGCTCTGTTTAATGTTAGGGCTGAGGCGAAGGCATGGATTAAGGAAGGTACAATTTGGTATGCTAAAAGCTTGAATGACTCACCTAAGTGCTGGTATTTGTTTAAGAATTAGTACGAACAATTCCAATCATTATGTTAATACTATCCTTAACATTGTTAATCATGATTTGTTCGTTTAAACATACCATAAACCAAACCTAATTAAGCATGATTTGTCTGGAACATACAGTGGTCTATGTTCCGACGAATCAAGAATTTTATTTTATTTTATTTTATAAAAAAATAAGTAAACAACCAAAAAGAGGTTGGCGCGTAACAGGGGCTAAAATATCGCGATAAGTTAAAGGAAATAGAGTTGGACAAAAGTACCCCTCATCATGAAAAAGGACAATTCAACAGTAGGGAGAACAGAGAGAGACAGAGGTTTTTGTCAGTGCAGAAAGGCGCGAGAGAGGGAGAGAGAGAGAGAGAGATAAATGAATAAAAAAAGAGGCAGGCAATGAGAAGAGAGAGAAAACTACTGCAGCACCTCTCCACTGATTAGATCTCTCTCTCTCTCTCTCTTTCACTCACCCACACGAGCGCTTACTCAGACACAAACAAAACTCTCTTCGATAAAAAAGAATCCATTACATGCTGGTCTCTGAACAAAAAAGAAAAATTTATTTCAAGCTAAAATAATAGGTTCAGCTCAGCTGGGTTTGGTTTTTGGTTTTTTTTTTTTTTTTGTTCCCGAGTCAACTCGACCGAGTTATGGGCTGTTGCGAATCCACCTTCTTCAAAGGCCACCACCGCGACTCTGGAGATAAAAGCCACCACAACCACCACCATAATCAACATCGTAACCGGCAGAGCAACCATCCTACTCAGCCACCGAACGGAACCGATTCCGGTACTGGAGCCGGCGGTACCTCCGAAGGAGTGCCGTCTTTCTCCGAGTTCTCGTTTGCCGACCTTAAAGCCGCCACGAACAACTTCGGCTCCGATTTTATCGTATCAGAGAGCGGCGAGAAAGCCCCCAATGTGGTCTACAAAGGCCGTCTCCAAGACGGCAACAATAACCGCCGTTGGATCGCTGTTAAAAAGTTCCATAAATACGCCTGGCCCGATCCCAAACAGTTCGCTGTATGCATTTGCTATCAATTATTGATTTCTCATTTTCAGTTTTTATTTGTTATTTTCTAGGGTTTCGATTATTTATTTATTTATTGTAATAGGACGAAGCGTGGGGTGTTGGGAAGCTGAGGCATAGCAGGCTGGCGAATTTGATTGGCTACTGCTGTGATGGCGACGAGAGGTTGCTGGTGGCCGAATATATGCCTAACGATACGCTTGCTAAGCATCTATTTCACTGTATGTGTTTAATGTCTGATTAATTAAGCTCTTAATTTTAAGCAATTATTGTTTGTAATCGTAAGTTCTGTTCTAAATGAAGTAGTGTTAATTAGGATTTTCTTTTCTGGAGCTCACTATTATCATCATCACTTTAACCTTATCTTACCTGAAGAAAGAAATAACTTATTCTCATATGATGAAGTGATTGTTTGGCTTGTTTTTGTTGTTGTGTAGTATTTCCTGAAGCTGCATTACTTATGAGTTATGATAGTTCAATGTCATCTTAATGGGTGCTAAATTCTCTTGAGCTTGGCATTGATGATTAAACCTTGCTACTGCCTTTCCTTCGCTTGTTTGTTTTGTTTGTTGCTTATGATCGAACTTCATTACTTTGTTAACAGGGGAGAATCAAACCATTGAGTGGGCCATGCGACTGAGAGTTGCTCTATATATTGCTGAAGCTTTAGATTACTGCAGTAGTGAAGGACGTCCATTGTACCATGATTTGAATGCATATAGAGTTCTTTTTGATGAGGTAACAAATCAAATCTCTTTCTGAGGCAGAATTTTTTTAATTACTTTGGTTTGTGATACCGTCATTGTAAAAAATATTAGAGTTTAAAGGAGGAGTTTAGGTAATCTTGTGGCTGGTTTTGGCAGAATGGTGATCCTCGGCTTTCATGTTTTGGCTTGATGAAAAATAGTAGGGATGGAAAAAGTTACAGTACAAATCTAGCCTATACACCTCCGGAGTATCTAAGAAATGGTAATCATTTTCATGTATATATTTTGAATTTTACTGGTCGGTGATGCATGTTTACTTCACAGTCTTTTAATATCGCTAAACATTAAGGATTTCAGTGCAAATCCTTAGGAATAATGATCTTGTAAATGTTATTGCAGTTGATATAAAGTATTACATAGCGTATGATGTTGTTTTTTAATATGTTGAACTTATTCAGGCACATCGTTATTTGGTCAGTTTTGGGTCTTCTTTCATTTTTGCTGCCTTTGCAACCTTACCAGGATTTATTGCTGCTGTTAATTTTGCTTGAATAAATTGTATCATTCATTACAGTTTGTGTCACAGAGACTTTCCTCAAATGTGGAATTCTTAGTGGTTGAGGTTAAAATTATATATGACATTTAGAACATATAGATTTGCCCCACTTGGTACATATAAAGTTCTGAAATTGCCATAACTCCGATCTTTCTACCAATTTTCTATTCAAAACAATCGATCTTTCACATGATTCCAATTTGCTTTTGGACATTTGGTGTTCCCTTACTTCTATAATAAACAACAAAATCAAGTATACACAAATAGTCAACTGTGTATCTCAAAGAAATGAAGAGAAAAAGAGGAGTTTATTATAGTTTTTCACTTGAGTATTGTGCAAAGAGGAAGGTCTTTAGGGGCTTAAGGCTGGGTATTAATGAGTTTTAATCAGGGTGTGATCACGATAATCCTATTATTATAACTTACAGCGAAAGTGTCTTTAACTTTGTGTCTTATGTATAAACATTCAAGAAATGGTGTTCCACATTCCACATGCCACATGACTGATACTAGGCATATCCCATGATGCTGGTTCTGCTCTAAAGTGATTAACTATGTACCAGTTACCTTTCCACTTATTGTGTCATCCTTATTTAGAAATCATAGGTAAAAAATGTGTTGATATGCCGTTTCTTCATTAGTGTGTTTTTGTATATAGAAATAGGTTGAACTGTTTGCATGACATATGGTGCTCCATTTTCTGCCTTGGTGGGGCTATATAGTTTGGAATTTGTTGTAAGTTTCCAATTTTAACTAGTATTTGACCATTACTTGGTGTAATAACCAAAATGAATGTCTGCATATTGTAGGAAGGGTCACTCCAGAAAGTGTTATTTTCAGCTTTGGGACTGTCCTTTTGGATCTTCTCAGTGGAAAGCATATTCCTCCAAGTCACGTAAGTATTTTACCATGCTTATGTATTCCATTTTTGCTCTATAGACTATGTTGCTCATGTACTTTCATGGTTATGCAATTTAGATAAATAAAATTGCGGCAGAACCTTATGTAAGTGGGGATTTTCTGCAATTCTCTAGTCACTTGCCTACTTGAGAATAAGAAAAGAGACATTAAATAACGTCATTCCAATGAATTTTTTTAAAACTAATAAGTTGACTTAGCAATATTACCAATGATTCCAACTATTTTATCAGAACTTTCATGTCTTCTTAGATGTTTGAACGTTTGTCCTGAGCTGTTTGCTGGTTGTGGTATGATTATATCATACGCCACTGTTCTATACAACTGAGACTGATTGCTATATTTTGGCACAGTTTAGTTTGTGGTTGTCTTAGTTTTAAAATCTGTTCCTGTCAAAGATGACATCTGTGTCTGGGTATCTTATTACCTTCAAATTTGTTGATATGAATTGTATGATATAAGATTTTTCTGATTTTGGTTGTTTTGAACTTAAAATCAACTTCTTCAATCTGGACATCTAATTGATGGTCTGTATAAGTAGTAGGGAGACTGTAATGAGAAGTATTGGAGTTTGAGTTTTGAACCAAGTTTAACTTTCTTTAATTTTAATTAAAAAAATTTAATACATTACTGTATTGTTATTTCCAGTAGCAACTGAGCTGACCATGAGATGGTTCCTAATCATTTTGGTTGATCTGGGAATGTTGATTTCTACAGATTTTTTGTAACTTCTTTTTTTAATATAATATTTTTGTTTTTATGCAGGCTCTTGATATGATACGGGGAAAAAATATTCTTCTATTGATGGATTCACATTTGGAAGGAAACTTTTCAACTGAAGAAGCTACCGTGGTCTTTGATCTTGCTTCTCGATGTTTGCAATATGAACCTAGGGAGAGGCCAAATACCAAAGATCTTGTTTCTACACTTGCTCCCCTGCAAAATAGACCTGATGTAAGCTGTCTTTGATTCATTCTTGATATGTCCATGCACTGATGATTTTCATGTCTTTTGTTCACTGGTATACATGCTCATCTTAGTCGTTAAGCAACAATTATGCAAAGTCCAACTTAGGTTTAGATGCAAGTACTTGTAATTATGAGAATGATTGATCCCTTATATTATTTCTTGTCATAACAGTCGACCACATCTCTAATTTCTTGTATGCCATTTAAGATAGCTCAAGATTTATGCAAAGTACTATCTTCAGTTTGTTTGAAGTTATAGTAGTTCCTTCTGTTGGCTGAATAGTTGAAATCGGGGATGGAATGCTTTTGTGAGATTCTTCCCAGCTGGTACTTATGAAACTGAGGTTGGGTCTTTCATATATGGGCATTATTCACTTCAAAAACCATCTTGTGACCAAAAATACCTCTACTTTGCCTTTACTCTTCATCTTTATTTCTCTTTTGAAGAGCGGGATGGAATGCTTTTTTAATGTATATGCTGATCTATAACATGTGAACTCTTTTAGGTTCAGTGGAAACTTGAAAGGGTTTTCATAAGAGGACAGACATGCATTTTATTAGAATTTGAGGTTCAAAACTTTTTGCTTTGCAGGTTCCATCTTATATGATGCTAGGAATTCCAAAGCATGAGGAAGCACCTCCTACTCCAGTGCACCCTCTGTCTCCAATGGGTGATGCTTGTCAACGGATGGACCTCACAGCCATCCATCAGATTTTGGTGATGACACACTACAAAGATGATGAAGGAACCAATGAGGTAACTGAAATTGTACGTGTGAAGATTAACAGATACCTATTCATGTTGCTATGCTAAATCTTTATTTCAATATCAACTGGTTAGTTATCTTTTCAAGAGTGGACCCAACAAATGAGGGACATGTTGGAGGCCAGAAAGCGCGGGGATATGGCATTCAGGGAGAAAGATTTTAAGACTGCTATAGATTGCTATTCTCAGGTGTGCTCTTTTTCTTTATTTTTTTTTTCCTCGTTCCCATCATTTTGTAGGGAACAGAAAATAGTGGTGTACCGAGACCATACCAGATTGTGCAAGGGTTGTTGTATTTGTTAATGTTGATACTGACTTTTAATCCTTGGAATTGCTGCATTTTGCATCCTGATGCACAATGTGAAGGCTGGAGTGAGTCTATCTTTGGCCTGAATGTTTGCATAGAAATAAAATCAAGTTATCATGTTAGATTTTGATATCTTCACTATTCAATTGAATTGTGGAGGACAAATGGCAGCTCATGGTAGGTAAACTGGATGAATCAGTGGCAGACAGAACTTTTTAAGTCTAATGTGAAATGGTATTGGAGATGAAACAGTCCATTTTCAAAATTCTTACCTTCTTACCTAAAATCTAAAGAACAAAAAACTAAAAACAAAATAACTTCAGATGCTTCAAGAAAATGAGAGACAATGTCATGAGCCGTTGCCCGTTGCTTAATTTCTGCTATTTTCTGTGCAGTTCATAGATGTGGGAACCATGATTTCCCCAACTGTCTATGCTCGGAGAAGTCTTTGCCATCTCCTCTGTGATCAGCCAGATGCTGCCCTTCGAGATGCAATGCAAGCACAATGTGTTTACCCTGATTGGTCCACAGCATTTTACATGCAGGCTGTTGCCCTTGCAAAGTTGGACATGCACAAGGATGCAGCTGATATGTTGAAGGAGGCTGCTTCATTAGAAGAAAAAAGACAACGAGGTGGGAGAGGTTCTTGAGAGACAAGACTGTAACATTCTTTTGTAACTCTGTTCTCAATCAATTGTTGTGTTTCTTGTTGTTGTAAGAAAACATTTGGGTTTATGTATGATGGAAATTAGGAATATGGTTTTCATCCAAAATTGTACCATAGAGGGAGGGAGACCTGTTTTGCACCTGACTGTTGTGCTATTTTTTTTAACAATTTCGATGAAATAATTATTCAGTCCTTATGTACATGCGAATAGGGATCAATCATACAAATATAACTTGATTTTAAAACACAATTGCTGCAATCCATTACTTAAAAGCATTTTTCCTCCGTTACTATAACCTCCTTGCTGTAGTGAGTTCTCTCTCGCAGCGGTTGCTCAAGCTTGTCATGTAACGTCCATGTGGACTGTGAAGTGATTGTATCATGCGCTTCCTGCCAGTTATAACTTATTAGGGTGGCTGTTTTGAGATATGAGTTGACATGTCGTTCGTAAGTTAGTAAATAGAAGACAAGACGTTTATGTTTAAAAAGAGTATTGCAACTTTCCGTCTGTAGGTTTCTGTAAACGGACAACTGGACAACATGCGTAACTTCAACTCTGGTTTCAAGTTTTTCCAACTTTATCAATCCAGCAGGTTGAAATCGGATTCCAATTTATTTTATTTCGAGATCTCACACTGAACGATAACATAGTGAGATAGTGCTTTTGAGTCTTTTGACAAATATGAGATTGAGATAGCTTGAAAACTTTTTCCAGCCGAGTACGTTACACTCGCGTCATGTGCTAATGTATGCACGGTCAACATTTGGACTTAGCAATTCAACGTCTTAGGCAGCCTCTACAACAAAATAAAAAACTGTTGCAACGTGATCTGATGTTTGAATACCAATAAGACCACTGAATCTGAATCGTCAAAATTAGAGGGAATATTGGAAAAACATTGTTCCTCTTTAAGACCACCGACGTCAATTCGAGAAAATATTATTGAAATAATAGTGTGCTTTTCCCTCGAATGCTTGATCTAATATCATCAAGTCTTTCAATGGTCATCATCTTGGATTGATTGGTAACCGAAAAATTGGTCATAATTCATATATTGTACCCTGAAGGAACTATGATACAGTTGTTAATTGTTTTCATTAAAATGATATTAAAAAAAAAAATGCTTATCCTCAGCTTCTCACGGGTTGGCTTCCTAGGAGTAGCGGAGTAGAAAACATTTGTATAGGACATATTCTGCTAATACCTCATATTTCTAAATTCATCAAATGACTAAATTTGTTTTACAATATGGGTGTATGAAAACTTATAATACAAGCTTGGTTTCGACGCTTACGCGTGCAATCAGGCAACATATAACTCAGCTTTTCCATCAATGAAGAGGCTCATGAACTCCTCCCCATCAACAGTTTCTTTCTCCATAAGGAGTTGAGCAAGCTTGTGAAGGATGTCAATATGGGTTGTCATGATCTGCTTTGCCCTTGAATATGCCGTCTCTACTAGTTCCCTTACCTCAGCATCCACCACATCTGCGGTTGCCATGGAGTAGTCTTTCTGAGAAGACATCTGCAATTGACATGCAAATCCACCGTCACAAAGTGTTGGTCATGCACACGGACAGAAAGTCATGAATATAGTAAACAACTATCAAAATCCAATCAAATCAAAGTACTTACTTGTTGACCCAAGAACGGATTTCCACCAGGTCCGCCAATGGCAACTTGTCCAATTTTTTTGCTGAACCCAAATCTCTCTACCATTTGCCTGGCTACCCGTGAAACTTGCATGAAGTCATTTGATGCTCCTGTTGTCACATTTTCCTCACCAAAGATTATCTCTTCTGCGACCCTGCGTAGGGAATAAATTTGTCATATAAAATGAGGTGCAGCGAAATAAGTGTTATTTGCACATTAAATTCCATGCACATCTTGGTGCTCCATTCAAAGCAGCTCATTCTGGTAGAACTCAAGGCGAATCCAATAAGGTTACATAAACTCTACAAGACCAACTTAAAGAGCAACAACAAACACAATATCTTACAATGCTTTCCCAGACACTACGCAAAATGAATCAACTAACCTTCCACCAAGTGCAACAGCCATCTGATTCTCCAGGTAGCTCCTGCTGTACAGTCCAGACTCAAGCCTCTCTTCACTTGGAGCGAAAAAGGTAAGTCCGCCAGCTTGGCCACGAGGAATGATAGATATCTTGGCTACAGGATCGTATTCAGGCATGAGGGCACCAACTAAAGCATGGCCAGCCTCTGCAATTTGGAGTGCACATACATGGTTAAAAACTCAAAAGCAACCCGTAGCAGCAAAGCAAAAGAACATGAAAAAGGACCTAAGAATACCTACCATGATAAGCAACTAATTTCTTTTTCTCTTCTGAGACAACTGCATTTTTCTTCTCTGGTCCAGCAATAATCCTCTCTAGAGCATCAGATATCTCATCTTTGCTTATTTCCTTGAGGTCACGCCTGGCTGCAAGAATGGCTGCCTCATTCATCAAGTTCTGCAAATCAGCTCCAGTGAAACCTGGGGTTCTTCTAGCAATTTTTTCAAAGTCCACATCCTTAGCAAGTGCCTTCCCTCTGGAGTGCACCTGTAACGCATAAAATTAGAAATTTACAAAAAGAAGTCTGAGAAATTGCATCTCTTGTTCTTCAGTGGAAACTAAACTAGCAAACAACTTATATCAATATTTTAAGAACTTAGTCTCCGCCAAATATGGCAAATGACTTGTTAAATTCTAATCTTCAAGAACTCAACTATTCTATACCAACAGTTTATACAAGTTACTCAAAATACCAAATTAACAGCAAGAAATAAAAAAAAAAAAAATAGCGAAGTTTGTAAACTGTCCACCTGAAGAATCTTGACTCTACCAGCAACATCAGGCCTGTCAACGGTAACCTGCCTATCAAACCTTCCAGGCCTCAACAAAGCTGAATCAAGAACATCCGGTCTATTAGTGGCAGCCAATACAATAACACCAGAGTTGCCAGAAAAACCATCCATTTCAGTCAAAAGCTGATTAATGGTCTGTTCTCTCTCATCATTTCCTCCTCCAAGACCAGCCCCTCTCTGTCTCCCCACCGCATCAATTTCATCAATAAACACAATACAAGGCGCCTTTGACTTTGCCTTCTCGAACAAATCCCTCACTCTTGATGCACCAACACCAACAAACAACTCAACAAACTCTGATGCAGCACATGAGAAAAAAGGAACTCCAGCTTCTCCAGCAACGGCTCTAGCCAACAATGTTTTTCCAGTTCCTGGTGGCCCCACTAACAAACACCCTTTCGGAATTTTAGCTCCCAAAGCTGTGTACTTGTCCGGATTCTTCAAAAAATCTACAACTTCTTGCAACTCCAATTTTGCTTGGTCAGCACCAGCAACGTCAGCAAATGTGACTCCCGTTTCAGGAACTTCCTGGAATTTCGATTTTGATCTTCCGAAATCCATCGGCCCGCCCAATCCGCCTGGCCCACCCGGCCCGCCCTGGGCCCGACGGAAAAGGAAAAACAACCCAGCAAAAGCTAGAAACGGAAACAGCAAATTCCCGATAAAATTGAACAACCCATTACCGGAATCGCCCTCCGAGACCGAGATATCGACTCCATTCATAGCTAAAATGTCGATTAAGTCCGGGTCGTTAGGGACAATAACCGTGGCACGGCGGCCGTCGACTGCCGTCAACTGAAGCGCGGAACCGTCCTTGCTGAACCTGACTCGTTCAACTTTACCCTTTTTGACGGCGTTTAGGAACTCACTGTAACGCCATTGGCTGCCTTCGGGGAGGTCAGAGGCCTGAGACTGTGGTTTAGGAGCTGTCAAGAGGAGATTTTGAGCGAAAGGTGAAGAATTTGAAGGGTTTGGCTTGGTGGGCTGCGCTTCGATTACAGGTGGCGGTGTTGGCGGTGTAGCGTTGTCTACGGCTAGAGCTTGTGGGGTCAACGATGACAAGAGCAAAGCAGCCAAAGTGGTTTCAGATGATAATCTTCTGGTGTTGAATTTTTTTGGTGATGAATTGGGCTCTTTGTTAAGAATTGCTTGTGCAATTTGGGACCTTCTAAATGGGAAACGTAGTGGTGATTTGGACGTTTTGGGAGTTGGAGGAGAGATTAGGATTTGAGAACCAAAAAAGTTTGATGAGAGCAAAGGATTGGAGATTGAAGCCATGGCTTTGGTCTGTCAAGATTCAGCGTTCGATATCACTGTTTGTGTTATCTCCTGAAATTCTAGTCGAGTGTTCAGGGTGAGGTGAGGCGTGACTTGTGATTACGTAATCCTGGAATGTTGGGCTGTTGTTGCTGGCTTGGAGATGTTTAAAGAATTATTTAATATTTCTACTCGAGAGATTTGGAGTGTGAAGCAAAGTTGGAAGATGGGGCTTGATTTTAAGGTCTTCTTACTATAATTTAGACTTTGAGAGGCAACAGGAGAGTTCAGCTGGTTAATCCCAAGCCATATAACTAAATGTTGCTGTTTTGCATCCACGTTGGCAATATCATATCCAGTCATTCTGATATTTCAATGTGTTATTTTTGGGGGAAATAACTCTGACCCCCCAACTAGATTGTAACAAAACATTGAACTCCATATTTTTCATAAACTACTATTTATCCCCCAAAACTTTTAAAGACGTTACAAAATTTAACAGATATACAAAAAGAAAAATCAAATGACGTAAATACCCTTCTTCTTCTTTCTAAACAAATTTTTATTTTTCTTTCACTAACAAAGCCACCGTGAGCACCAAAAAATCTCCCTCTCTCTTCTTCTTCTCTTCATCGTCAACTAAGAAGACTAACTCAAAGGAGTGGCAAATCTTCTGATCATCTTTTAGAAAGAGCTCATGCTCGGAAGTGTGAAAGCAGTG